>PVKE010007395.1:32055-51073 GCA_004027555.1 Craseonycteris thonglongyai | reverse complement strand
TTGGGCAGCAGAACATGCCAAGCTCTTCTTATTTTCCTTTTGTAAGAAGCAGCTGGACTAGCCAATTGGGACAGGAGTGTTATATGTTTATGTGTGAGAAGTGTTTATACACATCTCTACATGGATACACATTCAGAAACCACAATAGCATTCCCAAAGGATAATTCCTTAACACAGGAAGTGACAGCTTTATGAACAAGGACCACAATTAAGCTCCAGTTTTTTATTTTACATACCAGTATTTAATTTCTAAGAGAAACAAGACCCCTGTGATGTACCATGGGGTTGTTTCAAATTACAGGCAAATACGCTTTTTAAAGCTTTGTTGAATGCAAAGCTGCTGAGCTTGTCTTAACCTCTAGATATTTCTTTAAATTCAGAGATGTCTAAAACCACAAACCATAGATTTTGATGGGCACATGCAAAAGAAGAGGGCACAGAAATTACAATTTTGTTATTCAG
This sequence comes from Craseonycteris thonglongyai, assembly GCA_004027555.1. Taxonomy (NCBI): domain Eukaryota; kingdom Metazoa; phylum Chordata; class Mammalia; order Chiroptera; family Craseonycteridae; genus Craseonycteris; species Craseonycteris thonglongyai. The sequence continues at coordinate 50,611 of PVKE010007395.1, read as the reverse complement.
TGTGGCCATACAACCCTGCCATAACTTTCCTTCCACCACTCCCGAGACTACTTTCTCTTACTCTGCACTTGGGTTTACTATATGACCAGGTCTGGGCTATACCAGAGAGTGTCTGCCTCCTATATACTGTGGGTCAGGACTGTTTATTTACTGGAAAACTGCAGGGACAGTCTCCCTATGAGCTTTGACATGTTTGTCACTGCAGTTTTGCTGCATGGAATGTGTATGGAGAATAGATAATCATGAGATATTGAAGCTGAGGTCACAGAGCATTTTGAATTGGTTATCAACTCTCTTAAAGATCATATGTATCTTCCTGTTTGGGAAATCCGGAATCTTTTCTTAGTCAATGCTTGCTGCTATTTATAGCTCTGTGAAAACTTTCACTGGGTCATCTTCCTTCTTCTTGAGACCTCCCGTGTTGACTGTTTCAGTTCCCACCTGACCACCTCTACTCTTTCTCAATTTTTTGTCTAACTCTCACCATCAGAAAGTTACAAAATGAGAATTCAAATATCCAGCCCTGGCCTTTGTTCTGAACACCAGAATCACATTTCCAAGTAGGCATTTCTGCATAAAAATTTCAACAACACTTTGAACTCATCATGTTTGAAAGCAAATCAATTTTTTCATCATATTTGAAAGCAAATTAATCTTTTTTCCCCTCTGTCTAAATTTCCTGAGGCGATTCAACTAGTTGATTGTTAAGCCACTTATCTCAGCAACAATATAGACTGATTGAGATATTACATTCCTTTTTTACCCTATTCCTTTTGTTTTAATCTAACAAAGGGATGTTCAAGCTTTTGGCTTCTCTGAGCCAGTGGAAGAGGAAGAATTGACTTAGGCCACACATGAAATACACTAACACAAATGATGTACTAAAAAAAAGGTTATGAAAAAAATCTCATGTTTTAAGAAAGTTTAAGAATTTGTGTTGGGCCACTTTCAAAGCTGTTTTTGGCCCCATGTGGCCCACAGGCCATGGGTTGGACAAGCTTGATCTAATGGAAATGGCTATTCTAAAGGAATACTCCTTTCTTGTAGGAGACAAGGAGAAGGCATTAGGATCTACTGGGGGAGCCTGGAGCAGCATTCTCTATTGTCCCGTTGGAACCCGTGGTCCACTGAGGTGCCTTACGCTACCTTCACTGAGCACCCTATGAGACACACCAATGAGAAGTTCCTTGAAATTTGCAAGGTAAGAGGAAGTTTGGGATTTACTGTAGGTTTAGCTTTGTTGATAAAGTGTTGTGCTTCTAAAACATATGCAGTTGAAAAAATAAGTTACAACCTGGGATTTATAAAGATAAAATCTTTAATAGGTTTATATAACACTTTTTTTAGGAAATGATGGAACTGGTTTATATATGGAAAAAAATATATATATAATATATTAACCACAGAATGCTGTTTCCTTCTTGTTAATTTTTTAGCAAGAACTTATAGTGTAATAGTGTTCAAAAATCACAATATTTGTTTTGTCTGACTGTGCTTATTGCCCATAGGGTGCATATAAATTTCTATATATAATTAAATTTTAATTATTTTATTCAGACTTGTGTGAAATAGTATGAAGTATGAAGTCAGATATGACTCTTGGTCATGTTTAAATCACTTTTCTCTGTGGGCCTTGACAGTCTTATCTCTAAATGGGAAATAATGAACATTGATTGCCCTTTCTTACAATGTCATTGGATCACTGTAAGCTTAAATGAGAGAATGTGTATATAAGTGCTCCATAAGCTGTAAAGGCATTAATAGTACTTTTATGTCTCCAAATCTCATCTCTCCAAATGGATTTTTAAATGTATTAGTAGCTGGGGACTTCCTTTTTGCTATTCTTTCTTCTGCCCCAGGGAAACTTAAACAGTGCTAGAATATTCTAAGTACCATACTCAGGTAGTCTAAAAGTTGGAGCTGCACATGCACTGAAGGATCTAACTTTACATTTTGAACAAAGACCACATACGCACATACAAGGCCTAGAAAGTCTTGCCTTTTCGGTCATTTCTGTGTTTACCTTTATATGCAGGCATTCACTTCAGGACTTCACAACTCTTCATTTGCTGTCAATTCAGAACATGGTAATCTGCATCTACAGTCTTCTGTGATTGGATGGCATATATTACATTTCTTACAATATTTTAAACACAGCTATTCATGTGTATAAACAAATATTTTAAATTATTAAGTCCCCTATTCTAAAGAGTACTTGAAATAAAATATATGCTATTGGAGGCTGGGTGAGGGTCTTCATTCTCTATAATATATAGGTGAAGTTGGCTTGAATCTCATTCTGCTCTCAGGAAAAGTCAATAGTCCTCTCAAGATTCATGCCAAGATGTTCATGGGCTCAAGCTTCAACTCTGTCTCCAAGCTACTTACTGCAGGCACTAAATTAGTTCATCATATGAATAGTGTTGATACTCTTCCCTTGATTCTCCTATTTCACAATGCCTCCACCCAAGTGTCTCTTCAGCTCCCAGCCTGACTCTTTACCACCCAAAGCCAACAATACAAAACAAAACAAAATGAAAACTAGTAAGAACAACATAATACACAAAGGCATTTATGTGAGAGTAGACTCACTGAGGGCTTCAGGGAGAGACAGTCGAAGTTTGCCTTGTAATTGTGTCCCAATCTTCAACTGGAATATCAGAACCTCCCTGTTTTTAAAAGATCTTATAAAGAACAATACTCTGGTATTAGTAACACTCTAATGCATTGCTCCATAGTCCTCTTTCCTTTTCTCTACTTTGCTCCTGCCCCTCCCCAAAATCCTGTTTTACCTTTTTTCTTATTAATAGTACGGAGTAGTATATACTTTTTTTTAACACCTGTTATTCCAACTCAAAGAGTTTAATAATGTAATTTCCAAAGTCATTTCTATCTTTAGAGTCTGGTTCTAGCCATTAAAATAATATATGAGTATATTTTTGACTTAATAGTAATTGTATTTTGTTGTAAGTCAAAATAAATATCAACTAAATAAATAACTACCAACAATAGCCTTAGTTATTACATCCACCACTTGCTGGGCCAAGTTTTCTCTTATTTCTCATATCTGGTGAGTTTAGTGCTATACTTATTCTTTGAAAGTCTTTTGCTGGAAAAAGATCAGGCTTAAAAAATAAAACAAGTTCTATTAACTTCAGAGAACTGCCACTGCATTACTCTAATACCTGTTAGCGCTTTGTTTTATTTTACTATATAGAAATACAATCAAATAATTTAAGAAGGAAGATGATAATTAAATGTTGAAAGAGGGGTGGGATAATTATTTCCTAAATACCCATGAATATAATTAATATTAGACTGGGATATTAAAATTTCCCCCAGCCTTCCTATTAGCTAAGGTTAAAAGGGAAACTTCGCATTCATATAACTCTTTTTGGATGAAAATAAGAATAGTGTGTGTGTGTGTTTCTACATGAGAGGACTTGAGTGTGATGAACTGTTGGTTAGTTGGATGATTTGTTTGCAGTTAAACTACTTTGTGGATTTATGAAGTATTGCCTTTAAAGCTTTTTTTCTTAAGTCACTTTTCCGAAATCTTGTTTTTTTTGTTTTGTTTTGTTTTATTTTGTTTTCTTCTTCCTGGCAACAGTCTGGCACTTCCATTTCTTATTCAAAGCCCACCCCAAGTCCCAGCTCTCTAGGAAAAAAAGTGATCTTCATCTGGGATGTGAGATGATGACTAGGCTGATCTAGTTGAGGCTTAACTTTTCTTTTGTTGTTATTTTTTATGTCACTTTATGTTTAGGGCATTTTCCAAGATTGGCTTTGAGTAGGACCCAGTTATAGAATGTAAAAAAATAAATAAAAGAGATAATGCTGAGGATGGAGACTACCCTTTATATGAGTATTTTGGCACAACATAAGATGTTAAAAGTATGACGTGAACTAGTATTTTTTTTTCTTCATTCGCCTTATGAATGAAACAGGGAAAAGTAGAGAATATAGGAAAAATGCATAACTCAATCAAATACCTGAAGCAATTTAGTTTAACAAAACTATTATGGCACAAGAAAGAGAATCATGTAGAGCTGAGTTATACACAGTCAAAAAGTTTAAATTATTTACAACCTGATGAAATAACATTATTTAAAAAATACATGTTAAAAATCAAAATATATTTTTACTCAGTGTCTTTTTAACTACAACACTTGAAATGTATTTAACAATGTCTTCTGACTTCTACAAAGTGCAGATACTATGACTATTGTTAAAGATACAAACAAAAGTGAGAAAAGATTCTTCTCTTAATGGAAGGCATTGCTTAATAGAGGAGGCAGATAAAAATGCAAAGATTGTTAAATGAATATTAATTGACTAAAACAAAAGTTTGAAGCAAATGAAGAGGAGTGGAGGCACATGAAGGTACAAGGTGTGTTCTTAGACACAAAGTGATTTAAATAGCTATAGTTTCATTTTATATTTATCCACCATAATTTTAATAGCTCAAATAATAGGTATGTGAGCTTAAACTAAGTTAGAGGCAGTAGGGATGGAGAGAAAGTGAAGTTATTTTGAGATATTCAGGATACAGAATCAACAGAAAGTTGCTGACAGTATATATAGTAATTGAAGGAGAGGAAGTTGTTGAAGATGACATGGTTTCAAACTTGAGTAGATGGTGATTCTATTTATTTGAATGGGAGCAAATGAATAAAAGAGCACTTTGGAGGTTCAGTTTAGGACACGATGAGCATGAAATGTTCGTGGAATGTGGAGTTGAGTTGGTCTCAAACAGTTAGAAATGTAGATCTGAGGCTCAGGATAGAATGCTGAACTGGTGACAGGTTTTAGATTATACAACATTGGGTCAAATCTGAATCATGGGGTTGCTTAGTTAGGAAGATACCCTAGGAAAAAACATTAATAAATACAATTGCATTCAAATTAAATTTTATGTTATCTCTAGTCTCACAGATAAAAAAAAAAAAAGAAAACCACTATCAAATTTATGTAATATGGGGAAGCTGGGATGGCTCAGCGGGTTAAGCGCTCACTTTGAAGCCCTGAGGACTGAGGATTGAATCCCAGCCCCGGCCTGTGCAGACCCATATGCTGAACTGGGGTGTGCATCCTGAATGCGGTGAGGCACCCAGTTCAGTTAAAAAAAAAAAAAATTATGTAGTACTATATCAGAATACACTTTTTTTTTTAAATTCTTTTCCGTACACCACTTCTACATCTGCCAAATATGATGGTCAAATGGCCTCTTTCTAAACATTCTTGCTTATCTCTGAACCTTACCAACATTTTCTAATCTGTACATGCACATACTTTCCATTATTTATATAAGACAGTTTCCAAATTAAAAAAAAAAAAAGTTTTTGGCATTGATTATATGTTATGTTATTACCAGACCTGAAAATAATCTCCTGTAATATTATGTAATCATATTTTATATTTATTTATTACAGTTCATGTTTTCATGTAATTCAACCAACAAAAAGCCCTGTGAGGTCAGGATAGCTAGCTATGCCCATTTAAAAAAATAATAGTACTTAGATAAATTAAGTTAATTGACTAAGTAAGGCATGATGATAAAATAGCTTTATTTTTATACCCAAAACAATTTGCTAATATACAGAAAAATGGATATAAACCTGAAGAGACTCTGTGTGTGTATTTGTATTCATCGATGTGATATGTATTATATGGTATTGTATAATATGATATTATACTTTATGACCAGGTTAAGTTATCCTCAATTGTTTAATTCACTTTATGTTTGTTACCTGTAGTCTTATTTCCCTCTTTTAACTATAGCTTTGGTGGGTCATCTAAGTATGTGGATTGTCTTGCTGGGAGTGACTAGTGGCTGAGCCCAGAGCTGGTAAATAATAGTGAATGAATCATGGAAGCTCTATAGCCAAATCAAAGTGATCTGCAGACCAACATTTTTTATTCTTTTCTGGCACCTTTATCTTTCTTTTCAAAGAATTATGAAAATAAGTTAATATTTTAGCAATAAAATGTAACTATATTCTTAGCCCTTTGGTTTCCCTTCATATCAATTCAACAGCTATTTATTGAGTACCTATCTGGCATTGAATACTGCATACAGAGCAATGTGCTAATCATTTGGGATACCAAGAAAAGTAAACCAGATCCCCCCTGTACCCCCACCAGAAACTTACAGTGGAGAGAGAAAACGCAAAAAAAAATGGTAATGAAAAAAATTATAATTTAATGTGCTAAAACTGTTCATGGAGGGATTTGCAAGGTATTGTGGGAGCCCAGAAGGAAAACAGGTAAATTCAAAAGTTAACAGGTGTGATGACATTTGATGTGAAACTTGAGGTATGAATGATTTAAGCATCAAAGATGTTGGAGACAGATATTTTAAGTAAAACAAAAACATGGTTAGAAGCTGCAAATTACAAAGGTATATGAGTATGAAATGTTCTTGCATAAAGAATAATTTCATTTTAGCTAGAGTATAAAGTGTGTGTGTGCGCGCGCGCGCGTACAAACGGGCACACATTGTTGTCATGAAAAGTTAGGGGAAGAGAATAGGATGAGGGTGCAAATAAGATGTGTAGAAACCTATCTTTTGTAGGAAAGACTCTTCTGCCTCATCATCTTTTTTCTCTCTACACACCTGGACATACCCACAGTTATGGTGTTTCCATAAGGATAATTTCAAGTAAAATATGCAAGGTCAATATAAACAGTCTGTGCAGCTGTGTGACTTCCCAAGTGATTTTCAGTATTGGGTGGACTTACTCTTTATCCCAGCATGCTTCAATGTCTACATAGGGCCACTCGAATATATAGCCCGAAGGCTTAGAAAACCTGTTCAGCTGCGGAATGTGGGCCTGCTGGCATAAAACCAGGTCTCTTCACCCAGTGTAAACAGGAAGCAAGTGATGGTTGTAATAAGGAAAACTGAGACTCTGGGCAGTGAACTGCTGGCAGCCAGCACCTGAAGTAAACCAGAGGCCCAGTCACTCAAGTGGTAAATAATTTTTGTAAAGTGAAAAGCATTCAACACTCCCCACACCACCCCACCCCTCAAAACACACATACACACACACAACCCACACACTGTTATGCCTACCTTAACCAACACACAGCCCCTATGTAATTGGAGTTTTTAAAACTTGACCCTCCATTTTTTACTGGAATAAAAGAAGGAGCCAGGGGGGGTGTATAAAAGCTTTTAGAGAAAAGTATGTGGCTGATGGCATTCAGATCAGATGACACCACATTCTTGTCACACAGATTGAGTTCAGGTTCTTGAACCATTCAAGAGCCAGCTTGGGGACTTGGCGTTTCATCTGCCTCTTGTTCAATACAGTGCTGCTTCTGTCTTTCTAGCCCCTCCTACTTTTTTAGAGGGCTCACAGAAGTGACTGGAAATAAAGTGTATCTGACTCTAATGAAATGCTATGTTAACTGAGTATGAAATAGAGTCAACTTTCTCTTTCCATTACTTAGATTCTGAGACCATGAACGAATACTATGACATGAAGCTTATGCTGAGGACTGGGGAGGCATTCAGTAATCTAACTTTACAAACATTTATTGGTCTGTATAGAGGCATCTTGACAATCTAGAGAATGTTGGCAATGGAAGTGTTAAGGTGAATTGCACTTTGACCTTTAGGAAATCATAGTTTGATACGATGATGTTTCTGATGGTGATGATAATATCAATGACTTATTGATGATTAGTAATAGGCTTCCTTTTTAGACTTTGCAATATGACTTCAAATTCTAACTTACCACATTTTCATTTTGCCAACCCTCCTGAAATCTATGAGTGTGTACATAAACACACATAAAGCTTATTTAAAAAAAAACAAACCTTTATTCATTTAAGTTAGTTTAATCTCTACAACATATAAGTTTGGTGCTATTAATAGCTGTATTTTAAGAAAAATTGGAAATGTCAGGATGGCTCAGCAGGGTATGTGCTTACTTTGCAGCCCTGGGGTCTGAGGATCAAATCTCTGTCCCAGCCCAGGCACCCATATGATTAACTGGGGTGTGGACCCCAGTTCGGTTCTTGCCTGGGGCAAGCTTCCCATATGGGAGGCCCCATTTTGGCCTCCAGCTCACAGGGGCATGCCTCCTATACAGGAGGTCCCAGCCCTGTTCCTGCAATGCACAGCGCCCCACCCACCAGTGAGGAATGAAACTGTGTTGAAAACTGATGATGTACAACTCTGGAGACTGCTCTGGGCCCTCCCCCTTCTCTCTGTCTCTTTGTCTCTGTCAAAAACAATAAAATAAATCTTTAAAAAAAAAGAAAAGAAAAATGAACTATACAATTTAGATAAGTTAGATAGCTTGTCCAAAGTTACACAGCTAGGGAATGCCATATTTGCAACTTAAGACCAGATCTGTTTAATCTCAATACTCATGTTACATCATGCTATAGTTCTTTAGTTTGATGGTTCTCAATGGAATTATTTTACCCCTGAAGGACATTTGGTAACATCTGGAGACAAGTTTGATTGTCATACCTGGGGTAGGGTACTACTGGTATCTAGTGGGTAGAAGCTAGGGATGCTGCTTAACATCTTAAAATCCAGAGGACATCTGCCCCTTCAGCAAAGAACTATCTGGCTCCAAATAGTAATAATTCCAAGGTAGTTTAGTTGTATAGACAGACAGCCACACTTGTGACTCTAGCTCTTAGGAAACTGAATAAAATATTTGAATAGAGGTAAAGTGAAATGTAATAGAATAAAAAAATAACTTTTTTCTTGAGTGCATGAGAAAGCGTTGTGGAAGACAGAGGATTTAAGCTTGGATTTAGAAGATAAATAAAGACCTCTGTGAATTGAGCAGTCAGAGGTAAAGTTTCCTAGGCAAGCTTAGTACGATGTTTCTCAGGAAAAAAAAAAAAAAAATTAAAAGCCTTTTTAAAATAAAAATTTGGGATGCGCAATGGCTCAGTGAGTTGAGCTCTTACTTTGCAGCCCCAGGGTCTGAGGATGGAATTCCAGTCCCTGCTCGGGCCTGTGTAGACCCAAATGCTGAACTGCGGTGTGCTTCCCATGTTTGGGACTCCCAGTTTGGTTTCTGCCAGGGGGAGTTTCCCATGTGGGAGGCCCCCAGTTCAGGCCACAGCTCATGGGGCATGCCTCCCATGTGGGAGGCCCGCCAGCCTGGTTCCTACCCTGTGTGGCCCCGTGCCCACCTGTGTAGAATGAAACTGTGTTGAAAACTAATGATGTGCAGCTATGGAGACTGCTCTGAGCCCTCTCAAAGATGTAAAAATACATCTTTAAAAAGTAAAAATAAAATCTTAGTCCGACCCCAATATATAAAACTGATAGAAATAGAGAAGCTCTAATTTATGTGATTGCGGGTTATTTGCTTGACTTCTTCCTTTTCTTCCACACCCTCTCCCCAAATCCTCAAGAATCTGTGGTCCCAACATTATTAAAAACAGCATTTCCTTTCTTTTCAAAAGAATCCAGGTGTGGATGATAAATTATATGGTCGCCCACCCTATAAGGAATTCTAGTGTTCTAAGGAACAGGGTTTGAAAATTACTGAGTCTGATTTTTTTTCTCTCTCCCTTTTGAAAATAGGGAATATGAATTTGTCCCTAAAATATTAGAATTTTACTACTCATGATAATAGTATTTTATTAAAAAAAAGGTGGTCTTGGCTCTTGTATCCAACTGACAATTGTAAATCTCTAAGAAACTTACTAGTTAGAGATCTGAAACAACATACATCTACAGCAGAATCCTTGATCCTTGCACCTTACCACCTCCAATCCCTACTCTCACAGGCTTTTCCAATTCAGTAATATCATTTTCTACCTAATAGCTCAGACCAAAAATCTAGATGTCATCTTTGATTCCTCTGTTCTTTCACCTTCTATATTCAATCATACAAGCAAATTTCTGCAGCTCTATTTTGAAAAAAAAACAACAACCAAAAACAAAAACAAAACAAACATTCCCAATTTAACCAGTCCTTATGTTCTCTACTGCTGTCTGGTCCAAGTCATCATCATCTCCTGCTTGTACTACTGAAGTGACCTCCAATCTTATCTTCCTGCTTTCATTCTTGACCCTAACAGTAAATTCTCTAAACCGCAACCAGAATTATTAAAACAAACAAACAAACAAACAAAAAACATACAACATGAAACTTGTTCTTAAAATCACTTTAATCCCAAATTCTCAATATGGCCCACAGGATTCTTCATGCTTAGTACTTGGCCCCCTCCCACACACACATTTTTTTTTTTTTTTACTATAATCCAATCTAATAGGCTTTTTCATGTTCCTTAAAAAAACTAAGCTCATCCCTACCTCACAGCCTTAGCAATGCTGTTTCTTCCTAGAATACATTGTCCAAATGACTGCCCCCTATTTATCATTTGGAGCTCAGTTCAAGTTTTGCTTCCTCAGAAAGACTTGCCCTAAAAAGGATATGTAAAGTGACCATCAACCCCATTACTCTCTATCCCTTACCACATTTTATTTTCCTCCTAGAACTTATCACTATCTAAATCACTTGTATCTATTTTTACTTTTTGCCTCATACCACAAGAATGTAAATTCCATGACAGCAGAATTCTTGCCTGTCTACTCACAGTACTTAGAACATACCTGAAGTAGAGTATAAACGCTTCATCAATATATCTTGAATTATTTTAGATGCTCTTTCAACTGTTAGTGATATATAGCATTCGGTTACAGAACCAATCAAAATAATGTATTTATACTTGGAAAATTAAAGTAGCTAAAACAAAAAGGCATTGGGTAAACATACAGTGGTAAACAAAATGAAAAATCATATTATTTTTAACAAGAAGCAAAATTTGATCTGAAGAGGGTTTGTCTCTGTTTAATTAATAACTAAATTCACACTCAGGAAAATAATAATATTAAAAATAGTATCTTCAAAATAAAACAATGGCTTAATTTAAAAATAGACAAAAATCAAAATTTTTAGGTCAAAGTTGCAAAGAAAAGAATTTATTCAGCGTAATTTTTCAGAAAAAATTAAAATATTGAAAAAATTGGAAATGATTTAAATGTTTTGTATGAAAAATCATTTAATGAATTCAATTGTCTTTGTGTAATTCATCTTAGAAAATGCAATATTTTAATAAAAAGTCACTAATGCTTGTATAACTATGTTCTCTTGAATTTCTTTTACTTTTAAACATTTCTCCATGATAAATAGAAAACTTCAAAAATCTTAACAAAACTAAAATCAGAATTTTTTAAATTTAGATTTAATTTTAGACTTACAAAAAATTTTAAATATAGTACTGTTTCCACATACCACTTTTCTAACAACTTAGATAATAATACTATAGTTATTGAAACCTGAAAATTCAACATTGGTACAATAATATTAACTAAACTATAGACCTAATTAAAATATCACTGTTTCGTTGTGTTTTTTTCTAATGTCTTCTGTCTGTTTTAGGATCTAGTTCAGAATCCTTTAATAAATTTTGTGGTTCTGTGTCTTTATTTTTTTCTACACTGTAATAGTTTCTCAATTTTTTCTTTGTTTTCATGATCTTAGAATGATGAATACAGGTCAGTTATAATATTTTGTTGAATGTCCCAGTTTGTTTTTGTCTGATGTTTTATCATGGTTACATTGAGCATTGAGGTCTGTTTTTTTGTTTGTTTGTTTTTCTTTTTTCTTAATTTGGCAGACATACTGCAGAAATTATGTTTGTGTACTTTCACTGTATCACACTGCAAGCTCATGATGCCTGTATAGCTTATTACCACAAGGTCTGACAATTAAGTTCATGAACTTTCCACCATGCACTTACATTGGCAGCACTGTACAAACAACTCGGTAAGGTTTTATAACTTTGGTATATCAGTGTCTCAGAGTTGTGTTTGCATCAATGTGTGGCGGTGTCTTGCTGAGTGGTATTAATTATTTTTGTGGCATATTTTTGTGTGTCATTGCGAGACTGTTGGAGCTTGAATTAGAACAATAAACAAACATTAAATTTCTTATTAAACTTGGCAAGAGTGGAAGTGAAATCAGGGACTTGTTAGTCTAAGTTTATGGGGATTATGCCATGAAGAAAACTGCAGTATACAAATGGATTACGTGCTTTTCTGAGGGGAGAGAAAGCATCACTGATGAAGAGTGATCAGGGTGGCTAGTAAACAACCAGAAATAACAAAAACGTTGCAAAAACTCATTGAATTGTGCATCAAAATCATTGGCTGACTGTGAAGCAGACCAAGTAAACATACATAGAGAAACAGGAAAATCGTCACTGAAAATCTTGGTGTGAGAAATGTGTGCGCAGAAGTGGTCCCAAAGTAGCTCACTGATGAACAAAAGCAAAGGAAAGTTGAAGTTTCCCAAGACCTTTTGGAGAGACAAGGTGATGTTTTGGGCTGTGTTCCCACTGGTGATGAAACATGGGTGTACCAACATGACCCCAAAACAAAGCATCGAAATGCACAATGGAAGTCAACCAGTTCTCTATAACCAAAAACAGTTCCATAGTCCAAATCAAGAGTCAAAACAATGTTTCTAACCTTTTTTGATATTGGAGGGATTGTTAATTATGAATTTGTACCAACTAGACAGTCAACCAAGTTGACTATTTGAAAGTGTTGAAAAGGCTGCATGAAAAGGTTGGATGAAAACAACCTAAACATTTTGCCAACTCATGGCTCTTGTATCATGACAAACCATCAGCTCACATGGTGGACCCATCTGTGAGGGAGTTGATAGCCATTAAACATTTAACTGTACTGGAACACCCTCCCTACTCACCTTCTCTGGCCCCCAGTAGCATTTTTCTTTACCTGAAGATAAAGAAAATACTGACAAGAAGACATTTTGGTAACGTTCAGGACACTAAAGGTAATAGAAGGATGCCGCTGATGGCCATTCTAGAAAAAGAGTTCCAAAATTGCTTTGAAGGGTGGACTAGGTGCTGGCATCAGTGCGTAGCTTCCCAAGGGGAGTACTTCAAAGGTGAATATATTGATATTCAGCAATGAGATGTGTAGCACTTTTTCTAGGATGATTTTGCAAACTTAGTTGTCAGACCTCGTAGTAGCATTAACCTTGATCATATATTTAAGATGGGATAGGCTGGACTTTTTCTCTGTAAAGCTAGTATTTTTCCCTTTATAATTGATAAATATCTTGCAGGAGATACTTTGATGTTCAAGCCATATTTTTTGAAATCATGGTTTCTGAGTAGAATTTAACACATTCTTTGGCATCCAGGGAACTCTTCATTACTTTAAAAAAGCACATATCACAGTTTTGAAATAAGTGTTTTTTGGAGTCTATGATGCGTATTAAGAAAATTGGCATTAAAACTATGAAATTGGAAGGAATACAATTAAGGAAACTAAAATATTTTCTGCCTATAAATAATGATATTTATATGTGTAATAATATGCTTTATAAAATATATTAAAATAATTCACTTAAATTCATACAACAATATGATTAAGTTAGTTTTACTATTATTATATTATTATTGTTTTCCCATATTCAGATGTATAAACTAAGGTGCAATGAGATTAAATTATTGTTCCATTGTCTAACCATCATTTACTAATAGTGTAAGAAAACATGCCTGGCCCTCTGTATCTAACCCCAAGCATTTTCCCACTATACATGGTGATGAAATAGACATCCTTAGATAGCAATATGGTTTGCGCTATTAGAGGGGTCTGAGCCAAAGGCTGTGGCTTCTTGGTGAGGATGTGGCAAGGCAAATAATACAATAGATAAGTGGCTGGAATTAATATATTTAAGATCACTTCTGACCTTAAAATTCCATGATTTCAAAACACAGAAATTAAATGTCCATGTTATTAAGTTACCCTTCCTTTTTTGTCTTTTCTCTTTTGAAAATTGAAGAAAATTCTTTTTCTGCTTTTCTTATTCAATCAACTCAAGCACTGACAGAGTTGGCTGAATGAAAGGATCTTCTTTCCAGAGTTCCCAGACTATGTGACTATAGTTTGTTTTATTTATTAACACAAATATTTAGATCCTTTCTAAGGTGTCAGTGAGGATGCTGATACTAGTAATATTAAGCATCATCTGTCAATTTTTGCTGATATACATAAAACTCATGTAGAACGAGCAAAATCCTACTTACTTGTTAGATATTTTAACCTCAGTGAAGTGAGTTTATTTTTCTAAATTAATGTTTTTTGTATTATTCAATCAGGTGAATGTTAATATTACTTTAAAGATAAGTAGAGGGGCAAATACCTTAGTTTATTCTAAAAGACCACAGATATTGAGGTATTCAAATAAATTCTATATTGTCTTATCACCAGTCATTAATTTTTTTATCTGATATTATCTGAAAAATGTAGATTTTAATGTGTCTTATGAAGAAAGCAAACTACAGCTTAAAAGGGAACATTTTTTATAATGTCACAAAGCTAGCAAATTTCGAGTTTCATTTGTGTGTTTTCTCCTCTTTCTTTTTGTCTTGCTTATGGGTTACATTAGGCATGTCCAACCTGCGGCACAGGGTGGCTTTGAATGCAGCCCAACACAAATTCTTAAAACATTCTGAAACTTTTTTTGTGACCTTTTTTTTTTAGTCCATCAGCTATTGTTAGTGTTAGTGTATTTTATGTGTGGCCGAGACAATTCTTCTAATGTGGCCCAGGGAAACCAAAAGATTGAATATTGCTGGGTTAGGTCAATTAGTAATAATAGATACATTCTACATTTTAGGTTTTTTTGTTTTGTTTTGTTTTTCTTGCTAACAAGGAAAAAGTGGAAAAATAATAGGAAAAATTGCTTTGCTCCAGAGCAATTTGGCATAAAATTAAGAATCCAGGATAAAACTTATATAGAAAACTTGATTACACTAAAAGACTTCTCTATTGAAGCATCACTCTTGTTTTGCTCTCTTAAAGAAAAGATTCGCTTCCTGACAGAGAAATGGGAACAACAATTTATATAGTATGCTTAATACTTTGAATTAATATTGAAATATACTCTAAGAATTTTGGTAATATAGATTGGTGATCCAGGTGCCTAGGATTTGGATCTCACTGTGAGTAGGCCCTTATTCCAAATGTTATCTTTTGAAACCATGATATTAGAAGTAGAATGACTTTGGGTAAGACATTTTCCTTTACGAGTCTTGGTTTCTAACATGGAAATGATGATACCCTCTTTTACCTATCTGATAGGTTTAAATTGGAATGAGATGGTGAATATAAAATAGTTTAATAGAAATACAAAGATACAAACTTTCTCAGTTCTTATGTTTGTTTGTTTGTTTATATCTCTGTTTGGAATGCTCCCTAAATTGCTCTCCTCTTTAGACTTGGCTTGACCAAAAAAAGAAATATTTTTTTACTTACCTAACATACAGTTCACTAGAGGCTGATTTAGTAATTCAAATGTGTTTATTAAGAATATTCATATTTGTCCATTTCACCTTTATTGGTTTCACTCTCAGTCAGGTCCTTGCCATGTGTAGAAAAAATGATAATATATACCTCCAAGCTGGTATTCTATCAAGTTTACGATTATTTTGTCATGTGCCCATACCTGAACCAGTCACTGTAACCAGAGGAATGAATTGCTCAGATTGGTTAGGCTTGAGTCATTTGCTAAAGTCAGTTCCACTTAAACTACTTAGACTAAATGGAAGAGGATGATTCTCCAAATGAAAATTCAAATGCTCTTATTAGAAGAATAATCTCAAGTGGTGGGAAGGATACTGGGTTGGAAAATTCAGCAGTGTTCAAGTATGCCCTTTCTTACCCATTTCACTTGTTGAAACTCTATTAACCCTTATAGGATTGTCTTGAGTCGTCTTTTAAAGTAATTTCTGATTCTCTAACCATGTATGATTTCTTTCTTTTTTGTGTTCCTTTAGCATCTTGTGGTTCTTTGTGCTATTTGTTTTGGTGAACTTTGTATAATCATTACAAGCTCATTTCTTAGATTATAACAGTGTCAATTCTTTGAAGCAGAGACTATATCCTCCTTGTCTTTAAATGTCAGAAGCACCCAACAGGTGTCTAATTCATAATAGACTATCAGAAAACATTTATTAAATTGGCTTCTTAGTGTTATATAAATTATGAATCATAAAAAACAAACAAGATAAAGCAGATGATTTTATGTACATAATTTACTAACTGGTTAATTTATTAAAAGACTAACAGACAACTTAACAATTCTAAAAGACAATTCCTGTTTAAGAAGTAATAATAGCTGAAGCTCCCAAGTGTGGTCAACTTTTGTAAGAAATGGACGGGGAGAGGGTTCTTCTGGATCATTGGCATTCACTAACTCAGACTTCTCTTCCTCTCCAGTTGTCTGGGTTCACGTCTAAGCTTGTTCCAGCTATCCAGAATGCCCTCAAGAGTTCAAGTGGATCTAGAAGAGGAAAGGAGCTGACAGTGTTAACCGAACCCATTTTGATTGAAACCTACATGGGGCTGATGTCATTTATTGGAAACCGCAACAAACTTGGCTATTCCCTTGCCCGTGGGAGTATTGGTTTCTGAGACTTTTTTGATGTCTAGGTACATCATCAATAGATCTATCATTATTGAAGATTCTGGTGCAGCCCACCGTATTTTTGGACTGAAACAATGAACTACTTTGAAATAGTATTGTGTGATTTTGAATAGTTAGTACCTTAGAAAATCTAAAAGATTGATTAGACTGATAGGTGTACAGTTCAGACCTCATATAAGAATAATCAGATTTCCTTAAACCAGACAATAAATTCTCCTAAGGCCATCAAATAATATTATCAAATGAATACCTGGTCATAAACTCAGGGCAGACGCTGAATTCTTGTTCCTCTGTCTTCTAAATGTATGCATTTTCCAGGTCTTGATCTTCTGACCTCTGATCTTGTTTTTTATTGGGATATCACTGTCTGTATTATTTTAGCTACTCCTTTTTTGAGGATAACTTTCAAATTCAAATTTGCATCCTTGACATTTCTTTAATATTCAGTTTTACGTTTGTACATGCTAATATATCATTGTTCCAATGGCATCTCACCTTCAGTGTCTTGAAATCCCTGAATTTCTCTGTGTCATTTTTAGGGCCCAGTCATCATCCTTGAAATACATGAGTTTTGATTTCTATAAATTTCTTGCCAAATACCTTTCATATAGTATCTGTCTTAGTCTGTTTAGGCTGTTATAACAAAACACCACAGACTGAGTGTCTTAGAATTGATAGAAAATTTATTTCTCACAGTTGTGGAGACTGAAATTCTGCCTGAAAAACCAGAGTGCCAGCATATGGTCAGATGAGGGCACTCCTGTTAGGTTGCAGGCTTCTTTTTATATTCTCACATGGCAAAGGGGCAAAGGTATTCTCTTGTGTTTCTTGTATTATAAGGGGGTTAATATCATTAATGAGAGTGCTGCCCTTATAACCTAATCACTGTCTAAAGGTGCCCACCTCCTAATATCATTATATTGGACATTAGCATTCCAACATATGAAATTTGGGGGGATACAAACATTCAGACCAAAGCAGTACCACATCTGTATATAGCTTAGCATTACACGCCAATGCCCAGATATCAAACTGTTCATTCTTCTTCCAAAATTATCCATACTCTGCTACTCCTTCCCATTCTCTTAGGTATATTATTAGATTGACTTTTTAATTCTGTTTACCTGCATAATTATCATAGCCAGGGGTTTTGTTTGTATGTTTGGTTTTTTAAGGTTGTAGTCTTAATGGGTATCCCGATCCAAGGCCAACCCTCTTCTAACCCATCCTGCTCTTGATTGCCAGGTTCCTAAAGCACAATTTGATTATATCATTCTCTGCTTAATAAGTTTCATGACTTGTTTCCCTTTGTAGTCTTTTGTTCAAACATTTTTTTCAATAGCAGACCTTTACACTCTAATGGAAACCTGATATGGAAGACAGATAAAAGAAGGGCCACCATAATTGAAGTGGAGGTAGGGATGTCACTGATTTCCTCCTTTCTGGGGGTCTTAGAGGGGCTTCCTGTGGAATGTCATGGACACCAGAGGGTTTTGAGAGCATCTTTTCAAGGACACTGTCTTAACTCATGCTGTTCCATTGCTCTTTTCTCTTATTACTTCTTTATCTCTCTTTTTTTTTTAAGATTTATTTTCATTGTTTTTGACAGAGAGAGAGAGATACAGAGACAGAGAGAAGGGGGAGGGCCCAGAACAGTCTCCACAGTTGCACATCACTGGTTTTTCCACATAGTTTCATTCCACAGGTGGGCACAGGGCTACACAGTGCAGGAACTGGGCTGGGGTCTCACCTCAGTGAGAACTGAACTGGGGGCACTCCCCAGTTCAGCATATGGGCCTGCATGGGCCAGGGCTGGGATTCAATCCTGGGTCCCTGGGGCTGCAAAGTGAGCGCTTAACCCACTGAGCCATCCCGGCTTCCCCTTTATCTCTTCTTCTTCTTTTTCTTTCTTTCTTTTTTTTTGACAGAGAGAGAGAGAGATACAGAGACAGAGACAGAGACAGAGACAGAGAGAGAACTGAATTGGGAGAACTCCCCAGTTCAGCATATGGGTCTGCACGGGCCAGGGCCGGGATTCGATCCTC
>PVKE010007395.1:6632-31955 GCA_004027555.1 Craseonycteris thonglongyai | reverse complement strand
TGTTTAATTTTGAACAACTTGTGA
The DNA here is from genome assembly GCA_004027555.1 of Craseonycteris thonglongyai. NCBI lineage: Eukaryota > Metazoa > Chordata > Mammalia > Chiroptera > Craseonycteridae > Craseonycteris > Craseonycteris thonglongyai. Next base: position 31,931 of record PVKE010007395.1, on the reverse strand, counting down.
GATTATCTCATCTTTTCTCATCTCAAGTTTTTTTTATTTTTTAACTTTTCAATTTTATTTTTAATTGTTTGAAAGGAAGTTTTGAGTGTTGAAAACTGTAAACATTCTAATCAACTTTTTATCTGCCTCAAGACCCAAAGTTAAGACACCTTGGTTGGTATTCAAGTAAAAATTTTCAGGTAATTTTTTTTTTTTTGCGGGGGTGGTGGTGGTGGGGGCATTGGAGGCTTATATGAGTGTATTTTTGAAGTGTTTTCTTTGAAAAACGTATTTTCTCAAGTCACTCAAATTTATCCTTTCATATATTTGCAAACATCAATTTGATGCAGGCTTTGAAAACACAAGCCTTGAATAAACCTCATTTTATTTTGTCTTTGTTTACTTCCATTAGTGTTTCTCTCCCTTCCGCTCTTTCCCCTTCCCAGCACCCACTTTTTTCCCCCTATGATGGCAAATATTGTTACAATCCCCAAGTCAGAGGACTTCTATTCAGACTGTAAAAGGAAATGTTGAAATTCTTAGCTGCCCTGTCAACAGTAGTGGAATGAAAAGTCGTTGGATTGTTTTGGCAGTCTTTCTGAAGTAGACATAATTGGCAAATTATTATAACACTGCTGCCCAAAAATCCCCATTTGCCTCAAGATAGTGGCATTTGTTGGCAGAAGCTTCTGAAGTGTCCAGCCTATTCTTTTGAGTTACCATTTTAGGATTAGCCTGACAATTTACTTTTCTCTGCACAGTTGTCCCCTTTGTAACCTAAATAGGACTGTTCCCAAGTGACCTTCTAAAGGACATAGTGTATTGTCTATGGAATCAAATAGAAAAAAGGGAGAGGAGGTAGAGCTTTTTTAGCTCTGAGGTCCAGTTTGTAACAACAGGACAAGCATTTAATGAGACCAAAGCTGTTTAGTATAGAGAAAAGTGAACTCAAAGATGACATGAGAACTGTCTTGATGTTTCATAAAGACTTTCCCATGGGACACGTCATAAAGTAATAAATGGGATCTGGAAAGCAGAATTGTGATCATATAATAAGAGACTACAGGATGGTAATATAAGATAAGAAAAAACTTACGGTTAGAAATGTCTAAAAATGGGATGAATTACCTCTTAAAATAGTGAGCCCCCTATCACTTGATGTGTTCCAATAGGGACAGATACAGTGGATATTGTGAAAGCAATTGCTGAAGTGATGAGTGATTTAATCCTTTAAGACATGATTTTTATGATTCACCAAATGATTATTGCTATTAATTAGATAAATTAGACTTCTTTTTGTTGTTGTTGTTTGAAAAGTGTTGAATCAATCATGCAAGACCCTGGAAAATTACTTTAACATTACTAAGGTTTAATGTCCTTATCTGCACAAAAAGACCTGATACCTCTTCTGCCTTCTTAATAAAGTTATTGTGAAGACTCAGTGAAATAAGGTTAAAGCATTGAGTATCTGCCTATAGAGTGATGTAACTTTTGTAACAGGAAGTAGAGCAACATTCAAGGAAACTAAATTCAGTTCTCTTTGGAAAAGGTTTCTTGGTCACTGTGGACTCATTGACTGTTATTTTCTCATTTGCCACTTGGGGTTCACTTGGACTCCTTGTCCTTAAACTCAACAAAGAACCACAAACCAGGGGACCTATATGTGCACCTGAACTTTTTCTTCAGACTGTCATCTGAACTATACCAATGAAGTTTCAAAAAGGGGTATCTTACGTAGGTTTGATTGGAAATAGGATTTGATATACGAGTTGTTAAGTACAAAGCATGTCATTATGAAAATATCATAGTCAACTATCCTCTTTATCTGATCTTTTTTTTTTTTAATTTTATTTATTGGAGTGACCTCGGTTAATATGATTACAAAGATTTCAGGTATACAATTCTCATACATCATTCGTATATTATATTGTGTGTTCATCACCCAAAGTCAATTCTCCTTCCATTATCATATATTTTACCCTCTTTACCCTTTTAATCCCATTTAGGAAATCCCAGTAGGAAATCCCCAGTAAGTCTCCTCTCAGAAACTGTTTGAACATCTATCTCTAGTATGACAGTTTGTTCAGTCTTCTGAAATATCTTAGGCAGTTCTGATGGTTGCAAAGTTCTCCTTCTGTTGATTTAGATACTGTAATGTCCATCTGCCATCTCTTTCATTTAAAAATATCTTTATGCTTAGTAGGTTCAGCTTGGGATTCCACACCAGGATGTGTGACTTTTGGTTTCAGAGGCAAAGATGATTGATTCTCTACCCTTTACAAAAAGGTGTCAGGAACCACCATGTCTGACCTTCCAGTGGTCAAGAGGACATATTAAGACAGGCTGACCTTTGGCCAGCCAGTAAAGCAAAAAAGAAAGGAAAACTTATGAGTTTAGGGTCTTTTGCCTTTGCTTAATTAAGCATCACTAAGGAAACCAATTCACAAAGCCATGGGGCTAAGGAAGCATAGAAGCCCTCCAACCAGTGCTTTCATTTCACAGAGCAAAGACCTAGAAACTGGAAAGGAATTGCTCAAAAAGCAGATGGTGAATTTTTGGCAATATTGGGATTAGATTCTAATGCTTGCAATTTTCTATTGCTGGTCCACTGCCTTTTCTATTTATCTACATTCCCAGGGAAAGGCATGCCATCAAAATCAGTGTTATAGTTGATAGGTTTATTCTGCAGTGAGAAAAAAATAGGTCACTGTTGTTTAGAGGGAATTTCCAGAAATTGCTTGTATTTTCTTAAAGGCTAAGGTCACTCATAGAGCTCTCTGACTTTCTAGCTGATCAAAAAGCCCAAACAAAGCCACGGAAGCCAGCACAGCCAGCAGATATTTTGTAAGGTGGCTTTACCTCTGCCTGGCATTTTGTGAAGCAGGAGAGGGGAGGGCAAACGTATTAAATTTAGGCTTAAAAGCTCTCAGAAATTCTTTACACACAAGAGACCAAGTTGGAGAAAAGAAGATGACTCGTGCCAAGGGGAACAAAGAGAGAGGCTAATACCTGTGGTTTTCAAAGGTTAACAACAACAAAAAAGCCCAAGTATTTGCACAGGGATGAATACTCATTGGCCCTTGGCCAATAATTATACAAGGGATTGTGCCCACATCCTGTAGCTGTGGTTTAGGGACGCTGCTCATGAGTGACTTCTTATGCTTAGTGGCAGGAAACTTTAGTCACTGATGTGTAAACTCACCTTTGGTCTGCACCTCCCACAACGTGCTTCGAATGCAGTTAGGGGGCCAGGTCTCCTGATTTCCTCAGAGATACCAATTCTGCAGAGGCTAAGGAAGAAGGCCCTTTGAGGCCTTGGGAGTAACAGATTTGATCAATACTTATCTTATTCCACTGAAAGGTAACAACCCCTTCAGAGAATTTTGTAGCCATGAGGAGGAATTATGTTATCCTCTGTTAAACCTTCCCTTTAGCCTCAAAACTAAATACAAAGAAAATGTGAGCTATATTTTATTTCAGGGCTGCAACCATTGTGAAACATGAGAGTCACGAGGCTGCTCCTGAGCACATATCCTGTATCTTAAGAACTATTTTATACTCAATTATAGAAGTTCTCATAGCCTTGTAAACCTCTCACAAAATCCTCTTTTTAGTGAAGACAACAGAAATTTGCAAGAAGTTGCTCAATAAGCAGATGGTGAATTTCTAGCAATACTGGGATTACTGGTAGATTCTAAAACTTCTGGTTTCCTCTTTCAGGCCTCCTGCCCTTTCCATATATCTCCATTCCCAGGAAAAAGCATGCCATCTAAATCAGTGTATCATAGTTGCTGGGTTAATTTGAGGTAAGAAAATAATAAGTTGTGCTTTTAGATGCATGGGAGAGATCACGATGCTACATTATGGATGGACAATATGTTGGATCAAGCTCCCTACACCACCACCTTCTCTCTCACATCCTGTCCACAAAGCCTACCACATGCATCTCAGAAATTCCTGTTCTTTCCTTTCACATTCTCTGCTCACTCTTTATGGAATCATTGAATCTGAGACTGGACGGGACCTTAAAGGTCATGGAGTTTAGCTTCTTACCTATTACAGGAATGTGCTTGAACAAAACACAACAGTAGATGCAGACTCGTCTTCTGAAAAATCCTTCCCAGGGCAGAGAACCCCATACTTTCTGTGGCAGACAGTTCTGCTCCTAAGAAGCTGAAGCAAGATCTTCCTCGCTGCAAATATGTCTATTTGACCACTCTTTTTCCTTTGATACTATCCAAAATAAATCAATTTTCTGTTTTTGTGTGGTTATACTTTAAATAACTGCAGGTAACTGGTGCTCTCTCAACAAAGTAGTTTTTGATACAAAACCCCCCAGTTATCATGTCATTATTTTATTTTATTTTTTAGATTAAATTTATTGGGGTGACTTTGGTTAGTAAAATTATGTAGGTTCCAGGTATACAGTTCTATAATACACCGTCTATGTGTTGCATTGTGTGCTTACCACCCAGAGTCAGTTCTTCTATCACCATATATTTGATGCCCACTCCCTCCTCTACCACTTTCCTCTCCACTTACCCTCAGGCAAGTACTAAATTATTGATTGTGTCCAATCTGGATGAAAGACCTCCACATAAAACCTGAAACAATGAACCGCATAGAAGGAAACATTGGTACTAAACTTATAGATCTCGGGTTCAGAGAGGACTTTATAAACTTGAGCTCAAAGGTAAGGTAAGTAAAAGCAAAAATAAACAAATGGGACTATATCAACCTAAAAAGCTTCTATACAGCAAAAGAAACCATCAACAAAGCTAAGACTCAACCAACCGAATAGGAGAAAATATTTGCAAGTAACTCTTGTGATAGGGACTAATATCTAAAATACATAAATAAATCATACAACTCAACAACTAAAAAACAAACAATGGAATTAAAACATGGGCAGAGGACCTGCACAGACATTTCTCCCATGAAGACATACAAATAGCCAACAGACATATGAAAAAAGGCTGAACTTCACTAGGTGTTAGGAAATTGTAAATCAAAACCACAGTGAAATATCACCTCACACCTCTTATGCTATTATCAACAAGACAAGAAATAAGAAGTGCTGGAGTCTGGAGAAAAAAGAACACTCATACACAGCTAGTAGGAATGTAAATTGGTACAACCACTATGGAAGACAAGCAAATCTTTAGAGCTCAAACACATTGAATCCACAATCTTAGCCTAGTATATGCCAATCAATAAATTTTGTCTACTCCAACATTATACATGTTCTCAAGTTTATTGTTGGTATCAATTGGCAAAACCTCACACTTATTTTGTGGTACTTTACATGTTTTAATGAATCACAGTTTATCAGTTACTTGTAAGAAGCTGAATTTGGTTATAAGTCTAGAAAATGCAGATTGCATTATTATTCATTTAATAAGGTATTTACTCCAACAAGATTGTTGTTGGAGGTTGTGTGTGTGTGTGTGTGTGTTGTTGCTGTTGTCATTGTTTTGTTTGTTTCATTTTGAGAAAAAAAATACATTTCCTGGCACCTGGTAGGCAGTTATTGATATAGTATTTTTTTTTTCTTTTCATCTATTATTAAAGATTATCAGAGACAGTTTGTTTTTAGCTGTCAGGATCAGCAATATACTCTGGGTTATATCAACCTTCTAAACGTATGTCATATTCTAGTCAACATGGAACTTGACCATCTCTCTGTTCTGCTGACCTATTTCACTGATGGTATCATGTTGATTTAATCAGGTGAACAAGAAGTAGCAAATATTTTGACATTTGTGTGACACATGTATGGAAATATACCCTTCCTCCAAATTCTGGGACTTTCATCACTAAACATCACACTGATGACATTTTTAGGTTATTAGTGGTCTGGGATATGTCAGGATACATCTCCTAAGGCATTTGGAAAATTTCTGCTGCCCTGTCATAACGGAAGAGTCACAACGCCTAATAGGGTTCTTTAGATTTTGGAGGCAACATAAAATCACTCGGGTCTGCTATTTGAACCTATTGACCAATTACTTCAAAAGGTTGCAATTTTGTGTTACGCATAGAATAGGAGAACGATCTGGAACAAGTTTAGGCTGCTGTGTGAGCTACTTTATCAGTTAGGCTGCATGCCCAGCAGATCCAATGGTACCTGAATTATTTGTGGCAGGTAAAGGTCCTGCATGGAAACTTTGGTCAGCACCTCTGGGTGAATCACTGGATAAACCTTAAGATTATTAATTTTTTTAATTCTAGAATATAAAGCTCTTTTTAATTAAAGTATAGTTGACTTAAAATATGATATTAATTTCAGGTATAGAACATGGTAATTTGACATTTGTATACTCTATGAAGTGATCACTATGAGAAGTCTCGTACCCATCTGTCACTGTACACAGTTATTGCGGTATTGACTGTATCCCCTGTGCTGCACACACATCCATGGGACTTATTCATGTCATAAGTTTGTACCTCTTAAAATCCCTTTCACCTTTTTTGCCCATCCCTCTACCACCCAACCCTTCTGGCAACTACCAGTTTGTTCTTCATATCTATGAGTCTGTTTGTTTTGTTTGTTAATTTGTTTAGGTTTTTTTGGGGGGGATTGCACATATAAATGAAATGGCACAGAATTTGTCTTTCTCTGACTTATTTTACTTTAGGTCCTAGATAGATCTTAGGATTTTAAGCAAAGATATGCCATTCTCTTAAGTAATATATATATATATATTTTCTTTTGGATTGGTATTAGCTCCTAGTAAAGATTGAGCACTTGATCATATAGGTCATGCAGTGGTAATGCAGCCTAAAATGCCCATACCTGTGATTTCATGAAGAGTTCCCTATAATGAATGGACGAAGGGGAAAAAAAATTGAATTTAATTTACAAATGGTTCTGTTTGATATCCTACATCATCTGAAAGTGGACAGCTATGGCACCTACTACATGGTTTCCTAAAAAAACAATGGTGAAAGAAATTTCTTGAATTGGGCAGAATAAATGGAATGCCATTTTTATGCCCTGCATCAAGACTACTTTTTATTTTATAAATGAGGAAACTGAGACCTAGAGTAGTGATATAACCTGGTTACAGTCAAACTTAGCTCACAAGGACACCACAGGAACATGCTGCCACTTCTGTTCTGTCTATAATGTTGGGTTCAGTTTCACATAATATTACAGTATTTTCCAGCGTATAAGACAACCGGGCATATAAGACGAACCCCTAATTTTACAGTTAAAACATAGGTTTAGGCCTATATTCACTGTATAAGACTATAGCCTCGGAAGTAGGGGGTAGTCTTATACAGCGAGTATAGGCCTAAACCTATTATACGCCCGGTCGTCTTATACGCCGGAAAATACGGTATATAAACCATTTCAGGAATTAAGTACTTGCTATGTTATTAAAATGTCTAGAGGTATAAGTTTTAGACTAGAACTCTGAAAGTGATGCCCTGAACAACACTGCAAAATTGGCTCACCAAAGAATTAGTTCTCTCTGCCATACACAGGAGGCTGGGCAATCAAAAATGCCAAGAGCAGGCACCAGCATTACACCACACTTAGCTACAACCTAATGCTCAGGAGCTTCTATTAGACCTACTGGCTCCAGAGCCCCATTGCACCTGCTAGGTTTGCACCAGCAACATAAATGTGACCCATTCTGCTCTTTTTCTCTCTATTTATTCTGGACATGGGAAGTGCCTTCCATGTTTTCCTCTTAATAGTAACTGTCAGAATTTATTGAGTGTTTTTAGGGACCAGGCAGTGTGCTAAGGTAGTTTCATTTACTACCTTACTAAATCCTGAGATACCACTTAAATATAAATTAACATCAGGAACTCTATATCAAAATGAGGAAAGAAAAGTACAAAAAAGTGAAGTAACTTGGCAAGATTATACACTCATAGATAGAGGCCTCAAATTAAGTTAGAACTTAATCACATCCGGAATCTAGTTACAAAGGGATCTGAGACTTATAATAGCTTTCTAATTTCTGCAATTTCAAAGACCCACTAGAACAAGATTGGAACAGATTTTGATGTAGCTATTACACTGGATGCACAACTTGGTTTATATTTAATATAGCTGTTAAACTATTTTCTCCTCTGATTAACTGTGGAATCCTTGAAGGTATCCTCGTTTCTCTTCTAACATAGGTCTTTACATATATTAGACGACCAGTACATGTATTTTATGGTTCTGATGCCATAGGCATTTTGGTTTCAACCCATTTCAATAGCATGTTTAAGCTGTGAAACCACTGCCTTTTTGTGGTCTGGTTTTACAAAGCAGCAGACCAACAGAGGACTTCCTCCTGAATGTAGAAGGAAACAGTATTTTTATTTTACCAAAAGCCTTTCATGGCCCAGACTTTGTTGTGGTTACATCAGAATACATAGCAACGCTCAGAATGTGTCATGGCTACAGAAAGTGAGGCATGGCATTTTACTGTGGTTAAAAAAATCATAAAGAAGACATTTGAGTGATGCCCGAGTATCACTCAGGAGCTTGTCAGTTTAGAACAGAGTTCAGTTAGCAGAAGTGTGTGACACACCTACAATAGCAGAACATGATAACCTGACAGATACTCCGGGCAGAAGAACTGTGGAAGGAGGAAATGATGAGCTGAGGCACTCGCAGACTACTGCCAACTTCAAGGAGAGTGAGCTATAAGTAGCAGAGACTACCATCTACATCTAGTGACTTTTCAGATGATGGCTCCAACAGTAGATGTAGGAAATATAGGAAGTAAAAGTGACTTTCATAGGTAATATTAATACAATGGATAAGTGTTCACATTTGGATAAGTTGAGGATGAAGGACTATGGAACATCAAGTATAAATATGCCTATCTAATCAGTAGGTGCATGTGAACACACGTCGCTCAGGAGACAGAATGTTTCGCTAGAGGTAAAGGTCAAGGAGTGGTAGGTAAAACCTCAAATGTGGATGAGATTGCTTAGAGTGAGGGCATAGACCTTTTAGTGGAAAATTTCACAGTTCTACACCGTTCAACACAATAGCCATTAGCTATTCAATATGGCAGGTAAAAGTTAGAAACTGAAATTTTAATATTATTTTGTTTTAATGAACTTAATTTTATATAGCCACATGCGTGTAGTGGCTATCTTACTGGACAACTTTTTCTATAGGTATAGAATAAAGAGAAGAGATGGTTAAAAATAAAATCCTTCTCACAAGAATATTGAATATTTGAGTTTATCCTGATGCCACCAAAGATAAATAAGAACTTATCTTCTTTAGTTGTATATTTTTTCTTTCATATTTTATCAAATGGAAAAAAAAAATCAAATGATGCAGAAGAGCTTGGATTGCATACAGCTTCCCAACTCATTTTTTTCTACTTCTAACTTAGTGATAACGTATTTTAAGAGCTTTTCTTTCTGGTTCTGCTGGTTGTTAGTTACCTTTGTAACTCTAAATATATGTTTTTATTTTTATGTATTGATTTATCAGCAACAGATATCATGTATTGACTTCTGTCTATGAAAGACCAGATTTAGTTTCCATACATACATACTTCACACTTCCTTTCCTCCTTAAATGTTTATTTTTACTTTTCTATTGATTATATTTATTAGTTAAATAATATGTTTTCATTTCAATTTTTCTATCATCTTTAGTTTCTATCTCATCTCCCCTCTATGAAAATAGAGGTGTTAGTGAGATAACTATAGCTTTTGGCCAGCAACCCTTATTTTTTGCCTTTTGTCAAATATATATTTACTTCTACATCATCAAGGTTGTAAACATTTGCATTCTGTTCTGAATCATATTAAGTATGTCCCACTTGGTTTGTCCTTAGTAATTCTGAGGAAAGTAATGATGGGGCGTGTAAAAGAAGAAATGTGAGACAGACTATCTCCTGGTTTGCTTTAATTCTCCATTTTACTTTTTTCTGTGCAAAAATAATGACTCATTGTCTACACATGGTCCAATTTATTAGTTTTATTCTCTTGTGGGCCCATAAGTTATTAATATTCTTGTTTTGAAGATTAAAAAATAGAAATAAAAAGAATGATGTAAGTTCATATAACTTGGAAGTAGGCAAGTCAAAAGTCAGTTAGGTTTTTCTGATGACATATCATTTCAGAAATCTATTTTCAATAGGTTCCCTAACAACTCAACTTTGAAAAAATGTTAGGTATTGGATTTCTTGCTTCAGGTCTACAATCCATGGTTCATGTTGAAGCAGAGAAATTCTAAGCTTGTGTACTGTGACCACATTTTCTTTCAAGGAACTGTAAAAATGCCTCCAGGCATCTGAGTATTTCATGAACCCAAGTTGGCAAATGTTTACCTATTGGGTAAAGAATCATCTAACATTAAAACTAACATTTACCAAGTACTCATGTGCTAGTGTCTACTAGCTAGGATACTTCATGTACATAGTCTTATTTAATCTTCACAACAACTCTTTAAGTAGAGAATATATTAAAGAACAAATTGAGTACTTAAAATTTTATTAATTCATCCATATAGTGAGTCCTCTCCATCTGTAAAATGGGCTAAAATAACTAATCCCCATACATATTTCACAAATGTGCATATTCATAAGATAAATTGAATTTGGCAAAATCATATGCGAATAAGTGGCTTGGTTGCTTGGGGAATAAGCTGTATACAAACACAACACTGATGAGTAATAGTGCAGTACTATAAGGCTTTGCTCCTATTACCAGCAATGGAATTGACCTAAATGGATTGGCATTCGAGAACTGTTCCTGTACCCAAAACAAAAGACTGGAACTCTCTTCTAAAGTGCTAAATTCCAATGAAGATACTGCTAGAGTGACTGTACAATAAAAATGGGTTTTTGATTCACAAAACCCACCTAGAATGTGTCCTGTCATTCTCAGTAATCCTATAATTAATAAAAACTCGTTTTTAAAAAATTTTTAAAGATTTTATTTTTATTGTTTTTGACAGAGAGAGAGAGAAAGAGAGAGATACAAAGACAGAGACAGAGAGAAGGGGAGGGCCCAAACAGTCTCCATAGTTGCACATCATTGGTTTTTCTACATAGTTTCAATCCACAGGTGGGCATGGGGCTGCACAGGGCAGGAACTGGGCTGGGGTCTCAACCTGGTGAGAACCGAACTGGGGTCACTCGCCAGTTCAGCATATGGGTCTGCATGGGCCGGGGCCAGGATTCGATCCTCAGTCCACAGGTCTGCAAAGTGAGCACTTAACCCACTGAGCCATCCCGGCTTCGCCGAAAACTTTAAAGAAGCGTCTCAGGCAGGGGACAGATTCAAGTTTTATGCCACTTATATAACATGGGGGCTTTCTTTTAGAAATAAAAATAAAATTAGGCACAACAAAGAATTTTTTTGAATGACAGACTACATCTCCATCAATTACAAAAAATACACATATTAAAAACCTAATAAATGAATCCTGACAAAAATACAAAAAATAAAAATACAGGAAATAATACCTTGATTAATACATTTATATTACATTTTATTCATTTCCATTGTTTAATGTACACTGATGCCTTGGAATTTGAACTTAATCCATTCCAGAACCCTGTTCCAGTTCCAAAACGTTTGAGTTCCAAGATGAGTGGGCATTCAGATAAAGCGCCAGGCCATACAGTCGATATGTCCCATGTAAATAATGTGTTGGCATTCAAATTCCAAAGTAGCATTTGGATTCTGAGACAAAATTTGCTCGATTTTTTTGTTCAGATTCCAAGTTGTTCGAGTTTTGGGGTATTGGGATTCCAAGGTATCTAGCTTGATGACCACTTCTATGACAATACACTTTAAAAAGTATTTTCTGTAAAGAGAATAGATAATTCAGTTTTTCTTTAGTTGATTGAAATGTATATTTAAGGGGAAGCTGGGATGGCTCAATGGGTTGAGTGCTTGCTTTGCAGCACCTGGAACTGAGGATTAAATCCCAGCCCCGGCCCATGCAGACCCATATGCTAAACTGGGGTGTGCTTCCCTTGCGAGAGGCCTTCAGTTCAGTTCTCACACCCCAGTTCGGCCCCTGGCTCAAGGGGACATGCTTTCCATGTGGGAGGCCCCCAGCCCAGTTCTTGCCCTGCGTGTCCCTCGCCCACCTGTGTGGGATGAAACCATGTCGAAAACTGATGACATTCAACTATGGAAACTGCTCCTCCCCCTTCTTTCTGTCTCTCTCTTTGTCACTCTCTGTCTCTGTCAAAAACAATAAAATAAATCCTTAAAAAAACAAAAGAAATATATTTTTATAAAATTATTATTGATAATTTAGAAAAGTTTCATTCAGCTTTAGTTTATTATTGATCATGGAAATTGTCTTCTGCAAATGAAGTACAGTATAAAATGTGGAAGAGTTTTTACAGACTACCTGCTGGCTCTGTATATTTTAAACCCTGTTCTTCTCTACTACCCTCATGTTTCCTGAGCTAAATGCCTCAGGGCCCATTTGGGTCTAAATAGGAATTAAACTTTGTCCCTGCTCTTCCTTTGAATCTTGGGACTAATTGGTTGTAAAAGGATTCTTGGAACTCTGTCCTATATCAAGATAAAACAATAACTTAGCTGAAAGTGACTTGAAACCACATAATTATATCCTACAACCCCCCAACTAAATGTTAACCTACCTCAACTTCCCTTTATTAGCTGGTTCTCACAAATGCTCATGTCCCTTCTGACTCCTGACCTAAGGAATTAAAATATTACAATTAAAATATTTACTTTTGAAAATAAAGGGAGAAAAAGAGAAATGACCATCAGAATACATTGCTAAGGCCTCTCTCACAGTCTTGGACCCATTAAAGGAGGAATTTTTAATCTTCATTAAGTTAATAGTAAAATTTACTTGGACCCCAGGACTGTGCAAAGGGTAAGAGATGTGAAATGTAAGACATTGATTCTAGCCTTGGATCTCCCATTGATTTGCTGTATGGGCCTTGGACAAGTTATTCACTCCTAACGGCTCAGTGATTCCTTTAAAAAATAAGGGTTTTTTTTGAGTAGATAACACCCAAAGTTCCCTTCTCCCTCTGATATTGAGTTGTATCGACTACAGCTGGCTACAATAACACTATCCACATACACAGGACGTTCTCATAGCATCTAGGCCTAAATTCAGGAGACAAGAGCAACCCTAGCCATTTTCACTCTAATTTGGAAGTTGCTGCCTTGTTTCTCAAGAATGTTGTTAGACAGCTTTTTTCAAGGAAAACGGTGTCTTCTGTCCAGGGACTCTAGTCCACTTTGCATCCCAGTCATTTCCTTGTGAGTCACTAAATGATTGATGAGGGGCTTGTATCCATGGTGACCACTTCTGCCCTTCCCAGCAGCTGGAGAACTTAACCCAACCCTGACACAGCTTCCTCAGTTGGGCTGGGCATCCACTTAACTGAAGCATTCAGGGCAGGACTTCACAACGCTGTGCTTTGTGTCCTAGAAGGGATTCTTGGAGGGAGAAAGGCGGGGGCATGTCATCTGTATTTTCATTTTTCCTGTGGGTTCAGTTCTCAATAGGTACATCCTAGCTAAAAACAAACATTAATGGCAAAGGAGTTCTGAGGGGCTCTCAAATGAAGAATGAAACCTTTCTTGCTGGGTAGGGCTGTCCAGTAAAACTTCCTATACCATTTGTTTCTGACCTTCAGAGAGTAATCTTCTATCTTCCCTGGTCTATTGGGCAAAATTTCTTACATCTTAGTTTCCATATTAAGTCCACTTCTTTTGCTGCAAATCAACTTCCTGATGGTTTCTTAGTCTGTCCTCCTCTAGCTGCCTTTGCCCGAGGTCTGTCAACATAAGACCGAGAGCCACTGCTTGAATAAAGAGCCATGCCTCAAAGTTGACAGATGGTCACAGCTGTGTCAGAGGATCCCGGTGCAAGTACAGTCTAAAATAGAACTCGGCCACAGAGGACGTGGAACAGGCTGTGCTCCGTGCTGCCAGAAAATGCCGCCCTGAAGCTGGATGTTTCACACCTCAAACTCATTAACCCCCCAGCCTGCATTTCACACATCATATCCCTTCAGAACCTCTGGCTTCCTTCCTTCCAACATCATACCCTCCTCTTCCTCAGGTGGCTTCAAATGAGTCCTTTACCAATTTGTCAGTAATAGTCCTGCTCATCCCAAATTTTCTGAATGCCAAGGCTATCACAGTAGAGGACAGAAGGTCTGTATGAAGGAAAAATTGCTCTATTTATTAGAATTATTAGATTATAAACATGCAGAGCTGGAGGGGATCCTAAAAATCATGTAATTCTGCCACTATTGTGCTGCAGTTTGGGCAAAAAGAGGACCAAAGATCACACAGTGAGTTTGGCTCATAACCAAGATAGGACATACTGACTACCTGCCCTCTATTTATTTCTATTAAGCTATTTTAAAATCATAATTCTTAACACCAAATAATTTTAGGAAGATAGTTAAGTTTTGTAGAAATAGGTACTTAACAAACATCTAGCCAATTGCCTTAATCTTTTGCTTTAGCTTTAGCTTTAGAGTATAGCCTGGTCTAGAAATGCCAAAGAAATTATCCCTTGATACACAAAAATTCTGGTAATTTGGTTTTATTGTGTAAATCTCCAAGTATTATACAAGCATCATAGTTTATAATGAAATATATGGATGCATACACATATTCATTCAACAAAGCCACCTGAACTACTGATTGACTGTGAGCAGGGGGCCCCTGGGGTACCATGGAGTACTGAGAGAGGAACCAGGATAAAGCCTAGGTGGGTTCCTAGCATAGCAAGAGGTCTAGGCACCACCCCCTGGCACCCCAGCATTTTGTGACTCTAGATTAAAGCAGACGAGATACCTAACTAAAAAAAAAAAAAGTTTCAAGAAATTTTAGGGGAAGAAGATGAAATAATGATTAATGTAAACTAGGATGTCCATAGAAGGCTTTTAGGAAAGTAGTATTGGAAACAATCTTAAAGAATGGGTAGGACTTTACATCTGCACAACTGTGAGGAAGCAATAATCCAAGAGGAAGAAACAGTGTGCACATATTATGGAGGTGGGAAGGGCATTGAGGTATTGACCATGGTTGTTGGCTAGCTCATACTATATCCCATGGCTGAGTGGGAAGGGCGAGGAAGCACAAAGCTCTACTTAGAAAGGAAATTCTCAAAGAGTTATACTTAAGTTTCTAGGTGTGAATTCCTATATTGGAAAAAATAAACAAACCAACAAAAAAACACACAACGCAGGTAGGATTTTTATATGTTGAGTGTTCCTGGTTTTCACTATTTCCTTATAAAGAAGTCTCCAGCTCTTCCAGCTTGCCTAGGTTCTAATCCTGACTTTGTACTTGTTAACTGAGGTCCTAGGCAACTGACTCAATACTCTCTGAGCCTCTCTGTTTTCTTCTCTATGTACCTCTTCCAGGATTCATGAGAGAATTAAAATGGCACAAAGCCTGATATTTGCTCAGTATAGTATTTGACATATATTAATATTTAGGTCTTTCAGGTGACCACACCCTCCCAAGGGCACAAAGGCAGGCATGGAAACCCAAATAACTGAATCATCTCTTCAGGTTAGGGTTTAATTATTGACAAGGAAAAAGTCAGTCTGTGTAGTCATGTGTAGGGTGCTCAACTGTCCTGGTTTGTCTAGGACTAAGGGGTTGGCCAAGTCATGAGACTTTCATTACTAAAACTGAGACAGTCCCAGGCAAATCAGGATGACTGTTCACCCTACTCGTAAAGCCAGATCACCTAGGTTCAAATCTTAGTGTGCCATTGCCTTGTGCATAACCTTGAGCAAGTGACACAACACTCTGTGCTAGTTTCCTGGTCTGTAAAATAAACACTAAAATAATGATGCTAAACTTGTAAAGTTGTTAAAAAGGTTAAGTCAGTCCATATATAATGTTAGCTATTATTAATAATAGGATTCTCAACTCTTTTTATCTATTCCCACCCCACTCTAACTTCCTTAGGCACGTTTTTAAAAATAGCTTGTTGAAAGGAATCACATTAATTTTTACTTATGTGCTTACATACTCTGTCTTCAGAGGAGATTTGATGTGGAATGTGGAATGATGTGGTGCCTCTGGCCCCCTGGGCTTGCCTTGTCCTCACACTTATTGCATGGAGTTGCTTGGTTTTTGCACCCTGGGTGCCGTGAAAAACTAAGAGGATCTGGGTGAAGGATAAGATACGTCCCACAGGTCCTTTCCACCTCCCCTGCAGGGGGCAGTGTGGTGAGGTAGAAAGAGTGTGGGCTGGGAGTCAGGACATTGGGCTCTGTCACAGGTTTGACCTTGGCTATGGTTTTCCCCTCTCTGGATCTCAGTTTCCTAATCCTCTAAATGAAGGGGTCCTGTGGCTTGATCCCCAAAGTCCTTTGAGTCTGAGTGAAAACACTGCACAGACACATTTTCTTCTTTTTGTTCCTTTCTTTCCAGCTCAGGAAACGGAGACAAGGGAAACAGACAGCAGTCTCCTTGTATCTCCCAAAACGTCTCCCAATCCTAAACAGCAGAAGTCTGAAGCCTCACACAAAGGCTAGTGTAGCTCTGCCCCCTCTAATTATGGCCCATTAAGGCCCCAGATCCCTCCCGTCTGCAGAATGTGCTATTTAACATTCACCCTGGCGGTGCCTCCGCCAAGGACGCGAGCCATTGCTCTCACTCTGGTTGATGTTTATGTTGAGAAAGTAGATAATCCTCACTGCAGTGACAAGTTGATTGAAGCAAGTAAAAACCGAATAGGGTTTAGAATTTTAGTTGCTGACAGATTCATAATGGTGTGTGAGCCCGATGTCTGCATGGGCCCTGCTGTTCAGAACAAAGTGTGAGGTTAAGAGTATATTGTTTCTGGAATGAGATTTCTCAACCCCAGAATTGTTGCTTTTCTGAATGTAAGTACAGGAGAGAAAAGTGGCTTTCTAAAAATGATAGAGAAAAGCATCCCCAGCACTTAAAATAGGAGGAAAAAGATCATCAGGTGGGGTTTTCTAGTGAAAAGAGAATGTGGAGATGGGTGTAGGAGGGAGAATATCTGGGTTCTTGCTGAATGGTGACACTCCACCCATTGAGGCAAGTCACTTAACCCTTTTGACCTGTCTGTTAAGTGGATATGTTAGATTGAAACGATTTACAATTTTGTTCTTACTATAATTTTCTACTAGCTATTTCTGGGAAGAATAATATATAATCAGATAAAATCAGAATCCTTTTGACTGAAGAGTCTTAACCTCCTGGCACTAACAGAAGATATACCTTATCCATTGATATCTATAAGTATATATGAAGTTATGCAAAGTACATTGCAAGGATTCACAAACAAATTTCTAATATGGTCTGAATCAATCCTTAGATTGATAAGGAGGGAAATGAGACTAGGGGTTGGAAAAATAGCTTATTTCAACTATATCTTAATAGTTTCATTTGTTATATAAAAATGCTTGAAGTAAATATGTCAACATATGAACAGCTGTCAATTATAGGTGGTGGGAAACACAGGTGTTATAATAGTTAAGTACATTCTGTACTTTTCCTACTTCTCTAAATTAAAAATAAAGTTGGCTAAATATTTATTGCCCCATCAAATTGTTTTATTTTGTGATTTTGTAAGACATTCTTTTTGAAACTCAGCTTTCTCATTTATAAGATAAGAGAGTAGGTCTAGGTGGTTGCTAAGGCATTTTGAATTCCTAAATTCTATTTTTGTTAAGAAAATAATAACATGGTGGTTAATTGACAGAGCAGACGGAACCTATTATTTTAAACCAGTATTCTGGAAGATTGTGTTGGGACCAACTGGAAACAAAATGTGATGATATTTTCTTCCTCCCAATTTCGAGTACCTTCTAATAGATATATAGTTCCCAAATGCTAAATTTAAAATCTAACATTTGAGAATCACCTCTAGTCTTTCTCTACCTTTGAAGAAATTACCACTCTGATGAAGAAGAAAGTGATGACTTCAGAGAAAAAATGGGCTCATGGGATAAAGTATGGTTTGGGATTAGAAGATCCAGGATTTTAGTCCCATCTATGATATTCTCAATCTGGATACTTTGGGCAATTCACTGTAACCTCTTAGGGTCCTTGGTTTCTTTATTTGTAAAGTTAATGAGTTGGCCTAGGTAATCTTTAAGGTCTCTGATGTAAGAAAAAGAAACAAAAAATTAAGTAAATGTTTTACTTGCTAATAAAACAACTCTGAGGAGAAAGATCAGAAACAAATAGCAACAGATCAAGAATGTCATAAGTAGAATTCAGGGGATGCCAGGATGGCTTAGCGGGATAGCACTCTCTTTACAGCCCCGAGGTCTGAGGATCGAGTCCCGGTCCCAGCCTTGGCCCGTGCAGACACATGTGCTGAAATGTGGTGTGCTTCCCATGTGGGAGGTGGGGGGTAGTTTGGTCCTGCTGGGTGAGTTTCCATGTAGGAGACCCCTAGTCTGGCTTCTGGCTGGTGGGGGCATGTCTCCCATGTGGGAGGCCCCCAGCCTGGTTCCTGCCCTGTGCAGCTCTGCACCCACCTGTGTAAAATAAAACTATGTCGAGAAACTAATGACGTGCAACTATGGAGACTGCTCTAGGCCCTCCCCCTTCTCTCTCTGTCTCTATCTCTCTCTGTCAAAAACAATAAAATAAATCTTAAAAAAAGAAAACAAGAATGCATAGTGATTATAGTGATTAGACTAGCTGTGGCCAGTCTGTAGGTCACCTTGAAGCCAAAGACACTGTAGTTTTATTTCAACATGCAGTTGTTCTTTCAGTCTTTTCTCTCTGGACTCTTAAGACATCTTCTCTTTAGCATGTGCCTCATATACTGCTTTGGTCTGCGCCATCCTGAGCTCCTGTATCCTGAACATTATTATTATTATTATTATTATTTATGCTCTGAATGCTCTCCATGAATTTTGTTTACTTATCTATGTGTTTGTTTATTTGTTTGTTTATTTATTGATTGATTTTTTTAGCTCATGGTCTTTGGTTTCATAACCACTTTTTTTGGTAAGATTTATTGTATATTATTTGAGAGAAGGGAAGTGAATGATAGAGTGAAAGAGAGAGACAGAGAGAGAGAGAGAGAGAGAGAGAGAGAGAGAGAGAGAGAGAGAGAGAGAGATGAGGTGAAGACCCAGAGCAGTCTCCATAGTTGTACATCATTAGTTGTGACATAATTTCATTCCACACAGATAGATGTGGGGCCATGCATGTGGGGTGAAACCAAACCAGGGTCCTCCTGTATGGGAGGTGAGAACTTTTGTCACCACTACCATTCCAGAAGCTACCATGTGAGGCTGCACAGGCCAGGGCTGGGAATTGAATGCCAGACATTGAGACTGTGAGGCAAGCACTCAACCACTGAACTACCCAGGTATCTACTTAACAACTTTGTTTCCAGAAGCATCTCTCAAATGTGCAATCTGAATAAGTTCTTAAAAGTTTGGTGCTCTCTCACCAATTGTTATTATTGGCTGGAGGTGCAAATGGTGTTAATCCACTTAAAACAAATATGGAATTTCTTTTTTTCAGAAATAAACTTTAAGTCTTACCATAATTGTTATATAATTTTGTCTCTTTATATCCTAATGTCACATCAATCTGACTTTTTTAGAATAATCTTTGGAATTTATATTACTCTTTCTCCAGTAAGATGGTGAGAAGCTTCAGGAATATTATGAGCTCATAAATAGATAGTTTCTAGATTAAAGCAAATGCAAAGACAATGATTAAAGAGCTTCTATACTAGTAAAGTAAATAATAAGCACTTTGAGATTGTCCTGGGATAAAGAATCCCTGTGGGCATACAAGAGCTGTCCAGAAAAAAAATCCAGCCATAATGCCTCTATTTTTCATATCACATGGCTGGATACTTTCCAGACAGCCTTGGTATTTTAAAGTCCATTCAGTGGCCAGGGGTTGGACAGGTCTCCCAGAAGAAGAACATACCATAAATCACTTGCTCATTGGGTTTTTTTTTCTTAAGGAGACAGAGATTTAAGCCATGACTCAAGTTGCCAAGACTTTAAACCTTTGGTTCCAGGATGTCTAAGAATTCTGAAGCTGAGACCACTGAGTTATGTCCCCAGTTTCGAATGCCAACCAGACCTTGATACTCCCCTGGCAACCTGAGGCACTAAGGTGGGATGGTTCTCTACCCTTCTCTAGATGTTTTCTGCCAACCACAACTTCCATTCTTCCTTATGGATAGTGGTGCAAACTTAGGAAAAAACACCTATTGGCCATTAAAAATCCAGCAAATGGCATTTAGGTGTTTTTAACAATGAATCTTCTTGCTACCTTTTAACAACTTTCTTTTCAGAGCTATTGATTTTTCTTTAATGAAATCTCACCCTGATCAGCTTATAAAGTGTAATTGATAGAAGAGTCTAGCTGTTGTCACTGTAGATGGACCATAAAAAGGACAAGACCTGATAACAAAGACATGTTATGGGAGGAAGGGAATTAATAGCCCATCCTTCACATTTAAATACAAAGAAACACTCAGCCAGCAAAAGCCCATGATCACACAGTCACTGGGAATCAGAGTTAGGGGTCATATTTGATTTTTTCACTCCCAGGCCCATGCTCAACTTGAGCTCTGGAGGCAAACTACATTGGATTGACATTTCAGTTCCTCTCCTTAAGAATTATACATTCTTCGGTGTGCTATTTAGCCTCTGTGTCCCAGTTTTCTCATCTGTCAGAAATGATAATAATTTCTATTTCGAAAGATTGTTAGAAGGATTAAATGACATAATTCAGGTAAAGTACTTAACAGACTGCCAAGCACATGTTAACATAATATACACAGGCTATTGTTGTTGTTGTTGTTGTTGTTATTATTATTATTATTAATTATTATTGTTATTGTTATACCATGCAACCAAAGGCCTAGTGGGTCAAAATCTATAGTCCCTGGACAGGGAGGTATTACTTTATGGTAACAAGAATGAAGCAAATGTAATCCTAGCACTGACCATCATTAAGAAACTTTTGAGGCTCTGCGTTACCCTCAGATTAAGGTGGTATTTTTTAGCCTCAGAAGAAGACTCAAAAGGCCCTTGCTGTTTGACGGTGGCAGACATTCTCAATCCCATTCTTCGCCATTCTCCCTTCAATCCACCTTCCCACTGCCTCCCTTCCCAAGGTTTGCACAGGTCCACCCTGGTTTTCTGAACAGCAAATGATCTCCCTGGTCTACAAGGCTTCACACTCATCCCTTGGCCTGACAAATGATCTGCTCTAGAACTCTTTTCTCAGTTAATTCCATTTATTCTTCAAATTGCTTAGCACCTAGGCAGCCTCAAACAAGCTGTACTTAACTTTTTATATCTCCCTTATGACACATATTTGAATTTTCTATTTTCCTGTCTATCTACTTGGCTTAAGGAGACATAGGCTCTTAAGGTCAGGGACTATATTTTTTCACTGTTTAATCCCCAGCTTCTAGAATAATGTCTGTCATGTGGTAGCTACTCAGTACATATTTGTCGCATTGAGAGAATAATCTGCAGGGTTTCTTTCTCCTTACACAAAGAATCTTGCAGCCAGAACATAATGAAAGTTTTTGTTCTACTCTTAGTGGCTGGTAAATGGGAGCTTATGGGTTGGTATCCAAATTACTGAGGTAGCAGTTTCCCAAGAGGAACCCATCAAAGCCTCTGACTTCACATGTTCAGGGTTTAGGAAAGAACATCACCTTGTGTTGAGAGAGGCCTGGAGTATCAACAATTAGGCCATGGGAAAGAGAGGGGAATGATGATTAGGTTTCTGTGCTAAGAGAGGGACTCGAAAAAGTCTGATTTCCATTGTCTCTTCAGGTAATCCTCCCTTACATTTTCTCATGATTGCCTGCAATGAGATTTCTTAATCGTTTGAGGGGTTTAGAGTGTGATCCCTTGAATGTATAATTATCTCCATTATTCAAAATAAAGAAGACACGTGCCAGTCAGAAAAAATTTAAAGTAAAAACGTAGCCTCCAGCAGAGAAAACCAAGCTCGACTTTCTCCCCCATTCTGAGATTCTTTGTTGTTTGTTTTTTCTTCCAATACACTTGCTCATATGAAAGTGTCCCACATCCCTGTGTCTGTGGGCTCTTAGATGGCAACAAAGGCATGCCGGGTTCAGTTTAGAGCAGAAGGTGACATGGCCCCGTTACACAGCAGAGGATGTGCTGGGTCTAAATAAGTTCACCACACACACCTCGCGAGTAGCTTCTGAGTTTTTGTTTTGTTTTTTGTCTCCTTGCCTTAGGAAAATTATTCATTTATGCTCCTGAAGTCCTAAAGCAGTGGCTCTGGTTCTCGTGGCCTGCTATACATGGGCTTGATCTGTGTGAACATGACACATGACTTCTCCTTGGTGTTGGTTTGTTTCGATTTCTTGTTTCTCTCCCTCCCTCTCTCTCTCTCTCTTTAATTTTACTTCTCCTTGGGTTTTAATTTTTCCATCTTTAAAAGGGGAGTTTGTTTACATGAGGATAAACAATTTTGTTTTCAGTAAAGGGTAATAGTACATGTTTCAGGCCCTGTGGGCCATCTGATCTGTGCTGCACACACTCCTCTACAGGGGTCCCTAACTCCCAGGCCCTGGACCAGTACCAGTCTGTTGCCTGTTAGGAACCGTTGTATAGCAGGAGGTGAGCGACAGAGGAGCAAGCAAAGCTTGCTTTGTATTTACAGCCCCTCCCCATTACTTTCATTAGCACCTGAGCGCCGCCTCCTGTCAGGGTAATGGCAGCACTCGATTCTCATAAGAGCTTGAACCCTATTGTAAAATGTGCAAGTGCAATACCTCACTCCACCCCCATCTCATCTCCCTCTACCCCCATCCCCCTACCCCACCTCTGTGGAAAAGTTGTTTTTCATATGACAGGTCTGTGGCATAAGAAAAGATTGGGAACTACTGCTCTACTCTACTGCTTAGTGCAAAAGCAAGCCACCGACCTTATGTATGGGTGCGCATGGCTGGGCTCCAATGAAACTTCATCTGAGGACACTGAAATTTCAAGTTTCATATAATTTTTATGTATCATGAAGTATTCTTCTTTTAATTTTTTTTTCAGCCTCTTAAGAATTTAAAAACCATTCTTAGCTCACAAGCCATACAAAGGCAGGCAGCAGCCTATATTTTGCTGACCCTTGATATAGAGCAAGCTTATCCAACCCATGGCCCATGGGTCACATACAGCTCAGGATGGCTTTGAATGAGACCTGATACAAATTTGCGAACTTTCTTAAAACATTGTGAGATTTTTCTGTGAGTTTTTTAAGTTCATCAGCTATCATTAGTGTTAGTGTTAGTGTTAGTGTTAATGCTAGTGTTAGTGTATTTTATGTGTGGCCCAAGACAATTCTTCTTCTTCCAATGTGGCGCAGGGAAGCCAAAAGACTGAACACCACTGATCTATAACTTAGTTCTCAAAGGAGGATCTATAAAAGTGCAAAACAGAGGTGAGGTATAAACACACAGCAGCACACATTGGTCCATTGATCTTATTTGCCTTGTTGTAATGATATTTAATTTACTTTGATTTTCAAATGCAATTAAATCTGGTTGTGTAATATTTTTGTTTAGCAAAGGCAATGTGAAAAAACTGAGGCAGGCTTTCAATTTTGATTTTTTTTTTAAGATTTATTTTTATTGCTTTGTTGTTTTTTTTTTTACATAGAGAGAGGGAGAGATACAGAGACAGAGAGAAGGGGTAGGGCCCAGAACAGTCTCTGTAGTTGCACATCATCGGTTTTTCCACATAGTTTTATTCCACAGGTGGGCGGGGCTGCACAGGCCACGAACTTGGCCGGGGTCTCGCCCCAGTGAGAACTGAACTGGGGACACTTCCCAGTTCAGCATGTGGGTCCGCATGGGCCAGGGCCGAGATTCGATCCTTGGTCCCCGGGGCTGCAAAGTGAGCGCTTAACCCACCTAGCCATCCTGGCTTCCCTCAATTTTGATTTTAATTATCTCCAATAAAAATGATCTGCCTTGCCTTCACATTCAGACTCTATTAGTCTCTGAAATGGATTGCTGCTAATCTTCAGCTTCTAGGATGATTCTGGGCCACAGTGGACCAAGCAACATTTGTTAAATTTCATTTATTCATAGCCAAGACAGGGAGCTGAGGCAGGAATCATACAAAATAGTAGATAAAAAATTATTTATACTGCATTTGGCTTTAAAATACATCATGGATATTTTTTTCTTCTGAAGATTTACCTTCCTAATAACTTTTGCTGATAGAAAAACGAATCTGCATTACCTGAGCTCAGAGTGGATTATGGTAGAATTGGGAGGCAGAGGAGAGATGTGCTAGAAATGCAATAAAAGCAACACCCCAGGTTAAATCTCTCTCCTTGACACCTCTTAATTCTCCCAGTCACTGAGATTTTTTTGTCACCAGCTCTTTCATTTGTATTCTTTAATCACGCCATGATGTTGTCTTTCCCACTCTGACCATGCATTCTTCGCCCCATCTAAGTCTTGGGATTTCCCTGACATTTCCCAGTGGTAATATACTCTCTTACTCACCTGGCTTTGAAGCTAAGATCTTAAAAACACTATATAATTTGAATAGCTTGTTAATCTGTAAAAATTATTAATGATGCTGTATCAATTTCAATATTTTCATTGTTAAGGCATTTTTACAGTGGAAATCTGTCTTGGCTTATACATGAGTGAAGTTGAAATAGCTTTCTATGCTAGCACGTGTTATTTTTCATCCAGGAGAATGTCAACACTTTCCCGCTCATCAGAGTACAATGACATATGACTGTGTTCCGAACGGGTCTAGCTGCCCTTCCTCACTATCCTGGACCTGTCTGTATTCCTTCCTTGTGTTCATCCTGAGGAAGGCCTGCTGTTTATATGGTGACATGATGCTGCACCGTGCACTATGTTAACTACCTGAGACCCTACAATCCAAAGGGAGTCCTTGGGACTTGCACATGGTTATCTTAACACACCTGGACAAAAAATAAGTCAGCCTGGAATAGGTCCTGTGATTTCACTTGGACAGGAGATTAATAATCTAGAAATGAGTTCTATTTCAGCGTCTTCTGAGTATGTCTCTTAGGACTGTGTAGCAGGAGTATTTGGAAGACTGACAGGTTGAGAATATGGGAATTCTGGATTATAAATGCTTTTTAACTCCTCCTTCCTGGCAAAGAATTTAAACTACAGTGATCCCTCGTTTTTCGCGGTTAATGGGGACCAGAACCTTCCGCGAAAGCTGAAAAACCGCGAAGTAGGATTTGCCCCTAGGAATGTTCGTGTATGCGGGTACAAGAATGTTTTAAATATGTAAACAGTATTCATACTTTACTCATTTAAGACAAAAATTACAACAGTATACGTATTTACTTAAACGTGTCAGT
>PVKE010007394.1:15514-50984 GCA_004027555.1 Craseonycteris thonglongyai | reverse complement strand
CAATTGATTTCTTTCTCCCATAAGACAAGTCCTGAATGAGGCATCAGGGCTGATGTGGCAGCCCCATGAGGTGATCGGGGGCATGTGCCCTCCTTACTTCTGCTCTGCTTTCTAGCATGTCTGCCATTGTCAGGGGCACCTGGTGGTCTAGGATGGTAGACGATTCCCCGGTCATCATGTGGCCCCCAACAAGAAGAAGGAAATAGTAAGAGTGAGCTATTCCTTCCTGGAAGGCCACACATACATCAGTGTCCCTCAGTGTACAGAACTCAGGCAGGTGCCACATCCAGCTGTGAGGAGACTGACAAATAGACTATCTTCTCTGGCTACACTGTGTCCAGGGAAGACCAAGTCCTGCCCCTCTGCAGGCAGGGGACAATGGATGATGGAACAACTGGCCATCGCCACCATACCAACCTGCCCAGAACACCTTCTCTTCTCACCTGGACTTCAGCCAGACTCCTAACTGGCCCCCCTCCGCTCCTCCTTCTAACCCCTCATGCTCATTTGTTAGGAATCCTACAAGCTCTTCACATACAGAGGATGAGTCTGGGCCAGGCAATTCAGCCCACATCTCCTGGTCTCTTCATTTCCCTCCTGAGAAGTCATGTCCACAATCCACCCTGAACGAAACTGTCCAGACACTCAGTTCTTCAGGACCCTCACTCACCAGCAATAAGGCGTCCCGCCTGGTTTCCGCCTTGCCCAAGTCCTGCACACACCATCCTCTGAATGCAACCAGGTTTTTCCACTTCTAAATCTTCCCTTCATTCCTAACCACCCACTGAGAATTCATTTATTCTCATTCTCATTCCTTGTCTCTGCTTTTCTAATCAAAATGTTTACAACCTCAAAAAACCAAATAAGAAATTTGTCTCCCTGACTAGATGTAATTTATCTGAATTGTATAGCCTTCATTGTCTCTCAGATTCATTTAATGCTTATTATTAAGCTACTCAGGTCTTCCTTCTCCTCTCAAGTTGCCGCGTTGGGTTGTTATCTAGCTTTTCTGTTCCTGAGGGTTATTATGAAGTTTAAGTGGCATGTAGAAACTTACCACACCTTCTACATGCCTGCATCCTTCATGATGTCCCAGGGCACGGCCGCGTCTTGGTGACACTTGACACAGCTCCCAGGCCCCATGGGGTAAACATGCAATAAACTCTCTAGCCAGGTCACCTCAACCCGAGTCTTCCTTTGTATGACCTTAAACTTTACTTAAGATGCAATTTTATTCTCCCCCAAAAATGCTGCGAGGCACAAAAATCTTTCTTGGTATCCTTTTCTGAGGAGATGGGGTAGCTACTTTTAGTATTTTAACTTCTGTTTTCATATCACTCCAGGATTTCTCATGCCAAAGCAGAAAATAGCCTCACATGAGATACATAATTTCCATAGCTGGAAAACTCATTAAAGTGCTTTCTTGGACATTCTGTTGCATATATGAGGGCTGTCCGGAAAGTATCCAGCCATATGATATGAAAAATAGAGGCATTTATGGCTGGATTTTTTTTTCCAGACAGCTCTTAGCTATCTCCACTCTGATATTTTATCTAGAAATGACACTTAGGGCAGAAGAGGAGATATTATACTTGATGTCCGCAGCTCTAGAAGCTACTGCTATGAAAGAGAGATTTTTAAACTGATGCCTTTGGAAACACCAACTAGATAAATCGAGGTGAGGGAAGCAGAGAGCAGCTTGGTCTAGACGCATCCATGGTCACACCTTTCTGGGAACGGATGATGCCTCCCTGGTCTATGCTCCGGCTGCCACGCAGAGGGCTCATGCTGAGCCAGGCCATCAGACCCACATGCTTTATCTAAACTCACTTCCCTCAACTCCCGAGGACAGTCCACAAGGGTCCTCTGGCACTTTCTGTCCAAGTACAGATCACTTGTTTTGACAATTCCTTTGGAGGCATCACCTTCCCATAGCTTAAATTACCTGCCTAGACACAGTTGAGCCTGGCGTAGCACTTCCTGAGTGAGTGGAGAAAAAGTTACCAAGTGCTTCGGAGGTATGGTCTTGGTTCTCAAAAAGCCCAATATTGTCATTTTTTATTTGCATTGTATGACTGAAAATAATGTATTTTCCTTGATCAAGTGCAATATGACACTAATTTTCGAACTATTGTATCCTTCATGACTTCCTTTACGTAAGTAAATGCTGAAGCATTTCAGTGAACTGGTTTTAGAAATATTGATAGTATGTAAGTCAGCGCTATGACCCCACCCCACTATGTGATCCCAGAGGGAAAAAATGTTCCATCATTTGGAGCAGGTATACAAAGTAAGTTTTACTGATGTGTTGGGAATAGATACCAAGGTTAATGATATACTCTAGCATTTCATGAATATTGCCTAGGTGCCCAATGTGGGTAAAACTATCATCTTTAGTTCCAGGTGAAGACACCGATGACCGGAAAGGCTAAGTGGTATCATTGCAAAGATATAAGACTGCAATGAGATGACCAGTAGGTGGCATGCTGGGGTCACACCTGGTTGTCTGGCATCAGCCTGGACTTCTGTCCTATAAAGCCGCCACCCCCAACCTTTTTGGCACGAAGAACTGGTTTTGTAAAAGGCAGTTTTTCCATGGGGTCGGTGTGCAGGATGTGCATGTGCAGTTCACAACAGGGCTCGTGTTCCTGTGAGGATCTAACGCGGCACTGATCTGACAGGAGGCGGAGTTCAGGCGGTCATGTGAGTGACAGGGGAGCGGCTGGAAATACAGATGAAGCTTCACCAGCTCGCCACTCACTTCCGGCTGGACAGCCTGGTTCTTAGAAGGCCATGGTGGGTCTGTGGTCTGGAGGTTGGGGGCCCCTGCTATAAAGGAGTGGTGCTCCAGGGGTCACCACCAGGTACCAACCTCAGATACAAGAGAACTTTCCAAAACACACCTGGTCTGGCATCTTGCCTCACATATAGGAAGAGATAGAAAGAAAAATTGTAGGGAAAATGTGGGAGGAATCAGAAGGCAAGTAATTATGTTTTCCCAGTTTTCACAAACACATGCAAACAGCCTGTTATATAATACTTTGTAAATTGGAAGTTTCTAGAAACCAATACTTCTGGTCCCACCAGTATAATCTCAGGTCTAGGAACTGACACCAACATGCATATAAGTTAATCAGGCTGTAGTCTATTTGTTGGGGCTAGTGAGGGTTTTCAGAAAGTCATTACCTGTTTCACTGGGTATTCCTTAACACGTTAAGCGCCCAGGCTATTTTGTCTTGCTTACCACGTGGCCCGTTACATCAGATTTCACCGAAATGCTGACAACCAGAGATCTGTTTAGGTTGCGATTAGGCTAAATGTTTACATATAGAATGTATTTACTGTGTGAATATTTATTATTTACCACAGTTCGTACAATGTATTATTTTAGAAATGCTTTATGTTCAGTCAGTTGTCTGCGATTCTTGTTCCAGTGCAGAAAACGATTTTTCTTTGCCCGTGAACGTGAAAATGTCAGTAGAAGAGGAGCAAGAAAGTGATTCTAGTGAAATTATTTTTCCTAAAAAAACGATGTAGAGTCGTTATTCTTCATCATTGGATGAAGAAGATGAGAATATTGAAGAATGTCATGATCCGAGAGGTGATCAACCAAGGATTATACCTTTCACCTGTCATAACATTTTGTGAAGCCTGCAAAGGACAACCATTTTTATGTTTACCATGTTTCAATAAAACTCACTAAATTTTTTTTACTATTTTTTTTATTTTTGTATTCGTGATATCATCTTGAAATTATTTAAAATTTATTAATAAAATGTAATTTTTTAAATTTTATATTGTCAGTTAACATACAATACCACGACCTGCATGAAAAGTATACTGTCGGTCACCAGTGACTGACGTGGTCCGAATGGAAAGTTCAGTATGGTGCTTAACGTGTTAACAATGCTGAAGATTTGGCAACACAACACTTCTTTTTTTTTTTTTTAATATATATATATATATTTTTATTTATTTTTGACAGAGAGAGAGAGAAAGAGAGAGAGAGAGAGAGATACAGAGAGATACAGAGACAGAGAGAGAACTGAACTGGGGGAGCTCCCAGTTCAGCATATGGTTCCGCACGGGCTGGGGCTAGGATTCGATCCCCAGTCCCTGGCACTGCAAAGTGAGCACTTAACCCACTGAGCCATCCCGGCTTCCCACACACAACACTTCTTTTTTTTAATTTACCTAACAAAAGACAATGGTTGCCATAAAGAAATGATCTTCTGAGGTATTATTATTTACTTGCAAACCTAAAGGGAAATTTATCAAATAAAATGTTCATAATTTTTTTTAAACTATGGGTTATTGGATGTTTGTGAAGATACCTAAGCCAATGTAAAAGCATATGGAATTGTAAACATGTAATGTTAAAGTCTAAATTCAGGTAATAGAATATGAAGAATAAATGTAAATTTTAAAGTAGAGTTATCACTGAATTTTCACATTTAAAGAATGTGTGGTTACTCTTACTTCTCTAGGAAAATGCTCTTTGCTCTTTTTAAAGAACAAACATTTAGCATGAAGGTAAATCTTCATTCATATTAAAATCACCCAGGAAGCGTTGATTTAACCAGAGGCTAGACATCTATAATGCCATCTTTGGCAAGTACCATATGGATCCCAAAAAATATACAACTCTCAGTCTGATGAGCCTCTAGGGGTGACCAATGAAAATGGCTGATCTAACGGCTGGAATTCTCTGGATGATTTGGCAAATGTCAGAGAAAATAACAGAGATCTTTGGAATACTATAACAAATCGATGATCCCTGTCAGCTTAGAGCTCAGGTTTTTATCAATTTCAAAGGACTTGCTGAAAGTACACACAGAGCTCTGATCATTATACATAATAAATCTAATTGATTCATAGCTCATATAAAATTAAAGCTTCTTGAAAAGGTCAAAGTATTTTCTGTTTGAAAATTTTTATTTTAGCATTCCTAATTTATAAGGAAAAGTCAAAGAGACCTTCCTGTGTGTGTGTGGGGGGGGGGGGCGGAATTCTTAGGTTATTTAAAACATTCAATGGGAACATAGAACTTTCAGGGTCTAGGTCAGAATTCGGACTTAGTTAAAATTTAGACTTTTCCAATGATTGATGGTGAGATGTAGGGCATTACTCATGTCCTCTAAGTTGAATTTTGTCATCTGTTCAATGGGCTCAATACTGCATACTTCATAAGGTTGTCCAAGGTTGGAAATTAGATACGTGGAAAGTGTTTAGCCTAGCTTGTGACATGTGGGTGAAGATGTCAATTATGCTGGACTTCCTTTAGTAGGTAGGTGTCCCTCACTGTCACTCTCCTAAGGGAATTGGGGTAGCTCAGAGAATACAAGAGCACTGATTTGTTCACTGCTGTGTCTGAAGTAGTTTTAACCATATTGTGAGTGCTCAATAAATATTTGTTGACTGGAAAGTTGATACTTTATGGTTATTTAAAATGGAAAATCCTGTTATTCTCAAGTCTGTGCTTTTCCTATTCTCATATATATTCTCTTTTATTAAATATAAGAGGGGCCATCACTACTGGTCCATGAATATTAAAAGGATAATAAATATTATAAACAACTCTATGCTCACAAGTTTGCTAACTTAGATGAAATGGATCAATTCCTTGAAAAATTTAACCTACCAAGACACACACAAGGGGAAACAGACACACAATGTGAATTGACCTGCAGCCATTAAAGAAATTTAATCAATAATTAACAAACTTTCAAAGCAGAAAGTACCAAGCCCTGATGGTTTCCTTGGTGATTTCTACCAAATATTTTAGGAAGAAATAGTAATAAATCTCTATAGTCTCATCCAGAAAACATAAACAGAAGAAATATTTATTTATATTCATTCTATGAGGCCAACTTTACCTAATACCAACACCAGATAAAGGCGTTACAGGAAAAGAAAATTACAGATAAATAACTCTCATGAACACAGATGCAAAACTCCTCAACAAAATATTAGCAAATTGAATCCAACAATGTATAAAAACAATTATACAGTGTGACCAAATGGTATTTATTACTGGTATGAAAAGCTGATTCAACATATAGAGCTGCTCATGGGTTGTGAAAGAATTCACAGACAAAGTAGGAAGAAGAGAAGCAGTGGATTGGAACATACTCAAGGGAGAGTGGGCAGAGTCCAAGAGGAACAACTGCGCCAACAGCCTCTGGTAGGTAGCCTTTTATAAAGGAAAATCATCAATCGTGGTTACTAGGAAATTGAATTTGTGGGCTCTGCTGATTGGTTGGGGGAAAGTCAGGAAGGAATCAATCATGGCTCCAGGTCCTGGTGTCAGGCATGGTGTTGCTGGGTCCAGTTTCCAGGAGATGTGGTCTGTGGGGCCGTTCTCCTTTCAAGGGTCCGGAGCTGAAATACAACTGAGGCCAAGACGTTATCTTAAACTGACCAAAACTGTTTCTGTGGTTAACAGACCTGAAGCTTTGTTCCTAAGACTTATTTTGATGTTGACTAGAATCTGATATCCTAGGGACTTAATGGTTAAATGGAGTGAACAGGTATGTACAGGTAGTTAGGAAGATCTAAGGCAGGGTGTCCAATCTTTTGGCTTCCTTGGGCCACGTAGGAAAAAGAACTGTCTTGAGCCACACATAAAATACACTAACACTAATGATAGCTGTTGAGCTTAGAAAATGGTCACCAAAAAATCTCACAATATTTAAGAAAGTTTACAATTTTATGTGGGGTCGCATTCAAAACTATCCTGGTCTGCACGCAGCCCACAGACCACAGGTTGGACAAGCTTAATTGAAGGGAAAGAATACAAATAAGTTATAGTTCTATCAGTCTTAAATAAAGTCAGCTTGGAAATAAGGAATATGATGGTTTCTTTCAAAGTTTAGTTGTCTGATGCATAGTAATCACAGGTCTTAGCCTAGGACATTGTTCTCTCAAAATGTAGCTGTTTGTTGGGCCACAACCATGGGTCCTGACCCTGCCAAGACTTCCTGGCAGTAACTTTCTAGCTCTGTTAACCCTACATGAATACAACATTCAAATAATAATTTTTAAAAATCAATTAATCCATCATATGAACAGACTAAAGAAAAAAATTATATTATTGTATTAATAGTAGCAGAAAAAGTACTTGACAAAATCCAGTACTACTCTATGACACTAATGCTCAGAAAACTAGGCTAGAGGTGAACTTCCTCAACTTGATAATGTACACTACATCTACAAAAAAAAATCTACAGGGGAAGCCGGGATGGCTCAGTGGGTTAAGTGCTCACTTTGCAGCCCTGGAGACTGAGGATCGAATCCCAGCCCCGGCCCATGCGGACCCATATGCTAAACTGGGGAGTGCCCCCAGTTTGATTCTCACTGGGATGAGACCCTGACCCAGTTCCTGCCCTGTGCAGCCCCGCGCCCACCTGTGGAATGAAATTATGTGGAAAAACCAATGATGTGCAACCATGGAGACTGTTCTGGGCTCTTCCCCTTCTCTCTGTCTCTGTATATCTCTCTCTCTGTCATAAACAATAAAAATAAATTTTTAAAAAACAAACAAAAAAGAAAAACAAAACAACCTACAGCTAACAACATACTTGATGGAAAGGAACTAGTTGTTTTTCCCCTAAGATCAAGAATAATCAAGGATTCCCTTCTCACCACTCCTATTTAGTATTGTATTATAAGTCCTATTTAACAAAATAATAAAACAAAAGGTACACAGATCAAGAGGAAGAAACAAAGTTGTCTTTATTCTCAGGTCCTATTGTTGTCTATATAGAAAAATCCCAAAGAATCAACAAAAAGTTTTTGATTATTAATGTCGAATCCTGTAGACTTGCTATAATCTCTTGAAACTAATAAGTGACTATGGCAAGGTTGCAGGATACAACATTAGTATACAAACGTCAATCTGTTTTGTATATCAATGAAAAATTGGTTTTAAAATTAGAAATAAAAATGCCATTTCCATTAGAATCAAAGAAATAAAATATTTACACATAAATACAGCAAAATATATACAAGATGTACATAAAGATCAGATAACCTAAACAAGGGAGGGACATTTGAAGAACTGTGCTGAACTTATAGAGGGTGTTTTTTTAACTTGTTTTCCTCACAATGTACTTTTTAGAGCCTTATTCATGCAGAAGTCAGTATTTTTATGAACATCACTACCTCATAATAATGACATTGTGATTGTATCTTCTAAGACTAGATCCATGAACACTGATCAGATAGCCTCACATTTCTTATGAGAAATCCTAGTTTATCCAAGCATAAAAAATTTTTCTTAGGTGATATCATTTTTCTCTCTGGAAAACACCCTCATCCATCAATCTACCCATTCATACAGCCATAATCTCCAAGCCATGTGACTTGAAACAAATCTGTTGACCTCTCTGAACTTTGTTTCTTTTGTTAAATGGGGATATTAGTCATACCTACTTCATTTGATTTATACTGATACTTAAACAAGATAATCAATCTAAAGCTCTTAGCTTAGTGCCTTGCACATAGTAAACATTAGCTGTTCTTTACTTGTTTTTCTACCTAATCTTCAAAGTGAAAAAGGAAGAAGGAAAAGGAAAAAGCAAATTGTCATCCTGTTTATCCTAGTCTGATGCTGCATGGAACTCTCTGGCAGTACTACCTTTCTGCAGCTAGACTTACATATGTCTACATTACCTGAAGGGCTATCAGCCAAGATAAAGTCTGGAAAAATAAATATTAAAAAATACTGAAGATGAAAGTAAACAGATGTTACCAGGAACAAATTGTGCATGAATCTTGTCAAAGTTATACCTAATTGGTTCTTGCTAGGGTAATTAAACAAAAGAAGAAGAAGAGGAAGGGGAAGGGGAAGAGGAAGAAGGAAGGAAGGAAGGAAGGAAGGAAGGAAGGAAGGAAAGAGCAAATTGGAAAGGAAGAAGTAAATGACAGATGACATAATTTTGAATATATTCTAAAGGGTTCACTTCAAAAAACTATTAAAACTAGTAAGCAAGTTCAGGAAGATTGCAGAATATAAGCTATCTATATCTATATCTATCTATAAAATAATTCTTATATAATAGTATTAAATATCAAAAAAATTAATTAAGCAAAAATGCATTTATAATAGCATTCAAAAAAATAAAATGTTTAGGAATAAATTTAACAAAAGAAATATAAGACATGAATATGAAAAACAACAAACTATCATTAATAGAATTTAAAGCAGACCTACATAAATGGAGAGACATCTCATATTCAAAGATTGGAAGATTTAATATTATGAAAGTGTTGATACTCTTCAAATTGATCTTCAGATTCAAACAATCCCTGTCAAAATTTCAGCTTGCTTTTTTGCATTGATGGACAAGGTTGTCCTAAAATCATAAAGAAATGCAAGGGACTTCAGTACTTAAAACAAACTTTAAAAAGTATAGTGTGAGGACTCACATTTCCTGATCTCAAACCTTACTATAAAGATACAGTAGTCACAGCCATATGGTACTGACGCAGGGTAGATACATAGATCTATGGAACAGAATAGAAAGACCAGAAATAAAGCCTCACATTTATAGGCAATTGGCTTTTGGCAAGGATACCAAGACAATTCAATGGTGAAAAATAATCTTTTTTTTCAACAAATGCTGCTGGAGTAGTTATATGAGAAAGGATAAAGCTGCACTCCTACTGCATATCATATATAAAGGTTAACTCAAAATGTGTACACCTAAATGTAAGACCTAGAATTATAAAACCCTTAGAAAAAAGTATGGGCATAAATCTTCATGACTTTGGATTAAGCAATGATTTCCTAGATATAACAGCAAAAGCACAAGTGTCAAAAAAAAAAAAAAAAGAAAGAAAGAAACAAATTGGACACTGTTCGAGCTATTGGTATTTTTTTCCTTGTTTCCATTTTGTAGTGGCTACTTTGAAGCAAATGATCCAAGATCCCGTCTTTGAGGATATATCTCAAATCAAAGAAATGATTCTGAATTCCGTCATTTAAATGTCATGGGCCACTTTTACACACAGGTGCAAATCATATCTGACAAAGTCCTTCTTACTTCTACAGAGGTAAACTCTAATGAAATCCTTACAGATATTAGCATCAGCATTACTTTTATTCATCGTGGGTGTTGTTTTGACTATTCAGTACATCATAATCTTTTATGTCCTCTGATATAATCAATGTATGTTTCTGCTCACAATATAATATGTGACATTGCATTTTGGCATTTTAAATCATCGTAGGTGTATAGTTGTGCTGTCATTCCTTTGTCCAGCACACAGTTCTCGTTTATTGAAGTTGAATCCTTGGATAGGAAAATAACCTTAGTGTGTATATCAAAGGAAGTCTCCATACTCTGACCCAAACCACCCTTCTGCTCCTCCCTCTAGTTTAGATCCGGGCATATTTGCTGGACTCGACTCTGAGCAGTTTCCTTTGCTTGTTATTTTCTCTCTTTCTCATTATCTCTCACTCTTTTGGGCCCTCTTTCTATACTATTCAAAATCCTACCATATCCAACTTACAAGACAACAACAAAATCTAAGAACCTTCTTATTGCCTCCATCATAATGCATTAATATTAATACAAATACTCTCTGTGATTGAACGGGATAGATATGGGAAATCTAACATGTTGAGGGTTTAAAATGAGACAGGCCCTGATGTTACAAAGATCACCTCATGTAATCCTCCCAATATCCCACATAATGGATGTTTCATTAGTCCTAATTTTACAGAGGAAAACAAGATGCAGACATGCCAGGAGGGTGCATGCCATATGAGGTAGAGCTGGGATCCAAACCCAGGCAGACTTGACTCCAGACCCAACCCTGGGTTCAGATCCTGCTGGCCAGAATGCTACTTCTATTAAGGTTACTAGTTTCTGGGCCTGCTTGTCTCCTTTAACTGAATCTGGAAGCAGGGGGTGGGAGTGCAGGTGGGAAAAGCATCATCTTATTATTCCTTGTCCCTGACAGCCCCTGGCACAATGCCTGGGACAGAATGGTGCTCCATTCACATTTGTGGAATTAAATTATAATAGTGTTCCTGTGGGAAATTACAACCAGCTTTAGGATAATGCTGCATGATATTTGTCTAGAAATGTCTTGCGGCAAAAAGATTAGACTGGGACAATGTGCTATTCACCTGCTCCGTATTATCTAGAATCATCTACCACGTTACTGTTACCCACTCTTGTTCCCCAGTATTCACATGGAAAGAGGCTATAGGTCTATCCTTTCATCAGATGAAAAGATAAGAGATCATTATAATAATTAGTATCATCATTACAAATATCAGTATTCTTAGTGTTTTATGCCTAGTTTCATACATACAACAAACTGACTGTGTACTATTATCTCCATTTTAAAAATGAGGAAATCAACTTGGGGAGGCTGAGTAACCTGTCCCATGTCACAGGTTTGTGGGAAGCTCCACCCCAGCTGTCTCACCACGTGGCTGACAATCCTGACACAGAAACAGGATTTAGTGCCAAAGTTAGGACAGAGGGTGAGCCAGTCCTCTCTCTGCTCCCTGAAATGTCCTCAAGGTCTGAGGAAAATCCCAAGGGCACCGAAACCCTGGCCAACAACTTTTAGTGTAAACATCCATTACTTGTTTGTAAACACAAAATGAAATTTTGTTTTCTTGGTGTTTCTTTCCCCCTTTTTGTGGCTATAGCCTTGACATCTCCACACAACTGTTAGTGGTACAATGTCAGGTCAATTCCATTTCTAAGAACTACCCATAGTTGTCTTTTTGTGTGTTGTTAACCCAGAGAGCCGTCTCCCTGCTGGTCCCAAGTGGGCCAATGGGTCCAGCAGTCTGCATTTTGGGCTGGATATGCCACTGAGTACGTACTGTGTGTGTTGTGCTGCTATACTGTCTCATCTTGTGCCCCCAGCACAGTAAAATTTACATTCAATGGTGGTGACAAACATTTGGGTCATTTCAAAGCCATCATTGGTAATCCCTTCAACTGAGAATTTTAAGGTGTCACGTCAGTAAAAACATAATGCCTTGGTGCCATTTTGGGGGCATACACAGTGTCTCACTTCTTATCTCTCCCTCCCTTCCCTCTCTCTGTCTCCCTCTCTTTCTTTCATAAATC
This sequence comes from Craseonycteris thonglongyai, assembly GCA_004027555.1. Lineage (NCBI taxonomy): Eukaryota > Metazoa > Chordata > Mammalia > Chiroptera > Craseonycteridae > Craseonycteris > Craseonycteris thonglongyai. The sequence continues at coordinate 38,883 of PVKE010007394.1, read as the reverse complement.
CCACTTGTCTTCCTTGTTTGCCTGCTCAGGATCAGGGATGGCATCGACTCATCCTACATTAAGGTGACCAGATTTTAACATTGGTAAAGCGGGACACCATTGACCGGTGGGGAGGGGGTTCTTGATTAAAATTTTGGTCTATCTCCCGCCGTTCCCTAGCTTGTCGTGCATTCTTTCCAAAAATCGGGACTTTTTTAAAACGCCACCAGACATGGGAAAAATTGTTAAAAATCGGGACTGTCCTGCCAAAAGTGGGACATCTGGTCACCTTATCCTACATTAACAAGACCACTTGCCAGCATTTCCCAACAAGCTGGATGATAAGCAGCGAGGCAGTCTCAATCAGTGACTACTTTCTGGATCTTTCCACCAGACTTGAAACAAGACTCCACTAATGTGAAAGAAAAGTGTTTTTGCAAAGAACGTCTTATGAATTTTGGACAAAGTAATTCCAAGAATGAGCTCTTCAAGGGGAGATATTCAAATTCATTAAATTTGCAACATAAATCCTCTGATATTTCCATTAATTTCTTTAATAAATAGTCTGGCACTTTGACTGCTTAATTAAATGGGGAAAAAAATTCTGTTCATTCTAAAGATTGCCTAATCAATTTTAACTGATGTTTATGTAAACCTGAAAATCTTATTTAAGCAATTAATATCATAACAAGAGTGATTCTTAAATAAAGGGAAAAAAGAGCCCACAAGAGTGGCCTGTGCATTGTCAGTCTCTCTGGTTCTTTTAGGATTCTGCACATGAGCAGTGCTTATATTTCCAGCCCCGTTTAGTTTCCATTTCCCTGGTAACGAGAATCCTGCAAATGGAGCATTGTGACTTCATTAAGGTTCAAGGACACCAGGAGGCTGGCTTAAGCCTCTGAGCGTGAGCCTGGGGCCCCACCTCACTAATAAGGAAACAAAGGGAAAAAAAGTAACTGGTCAAGGAGACTGTGTTTGCTGTTTATGCTCTGTCCCTTGGAATTTTCAGTGCTCCACCTTACTTTCCATCCCAAATATTGTACAGAATCATCTCCGACATAAAGTCAGTGAAACTAAATCAACAAGTTAAGTGTGGAATGCACCAGAAGCCTGGTACCCAGAACAGGCTGCTGCACCAGTTATTTTTAAACCGGAGCTTGGGTGGGCTTATCTGCCTCTGGGCTAAGTGATGAAGCCCAGGCATGGGCCTAAGTCTCCTCAGGTCCCAGCTGGGTGGTCATGCCCTCCAGCTCCCTCCCCTGCCGGTCCTGAAGCACTTCCCTCCAGCCCCACTTTCCTTAAACACCCACCAGGCCTGGTGCCTGCAGGTGGAGCCCACAGAGCTCACTGAGCAAAGGTACGTGAAATAAGGGTTTCACGGATCTGGAAGTTAGTCTTTAAGCCTGAAATCCAAAGCAATCAATAATGTGGGCTGCTCAAGATGAAATTTCACCCAATGAACTGATAATAAGCAGCACATATCTATTTTTTTTAATCATAGATGCATTTTTATTTTCTGTGCAGAATGAAACAAGCCCAGGAAGTATTTAGTGGTGATGGTACTAGCAGTTGCATTCCCGTTTTAACAGAGGATACTGATGCTTTCTTGGGGAGGGTACAACAGCTTTCTCAAGGTCATGGAAAACTAATATAGTGGCAGTTCAGGCCCAAGTCAATGACATCAAATCAATGCTGTCCCCTTTCCATCTCCAAGGAGGCCACCCTGTGTGCTCAGTGTCCCAGACCTCACTGTACCTGCAGGGCCTCTGCTGTGTACGACACCCAGAACTTTCCATCTCAGCAGCTCTGTACATCCAGCACATGACATGACTGGCTCATCTCACCTGGGAGAGCCCCGCCCCTCACCCACACTGTGTGCACTGCCCCCCCCAAGGCCCAACCCAGTAGAAAGAGCCTGTTATTTAACTGATGTTCCTCAAGTACCCCACTCCGTACATTTTTCACTGAATTTCTTAAAGCTGGCTTCTTAAGGTTTTAAAAGTTTTCATTGTAAACTTCTGTTTAATTCGTATTTCTTTTAACATCACAGTACGAAAAGCAGTATGAAAAAAACCCCACAATTATATATAATCTCTCCCAACCAGAGGAGAGAATGGTGGGGCCAGGAGCAAAGGTCTGGAGGAAAGCACCCCAATTTTAGCCCTCATGGTCCCCACAGATGAGGGTCGGCTAAAGAAGAATTCAGACTCAAAGATCACTAAACATGCAAGGAAACAAATATGGTGGTGAAATAACTGATAATGAATTTAGAGTCCCTATAACCACAGTTAACAGAATTATTGTATACAGAACAGAAAATAGCAATGTATGAAATACTTAAAAATACATTAAAATAAAAATGGTAAACTGAGCGAGCAAGAAGAGATTATCAAAAATGAGTAAGCAGATACAAAAAAGAAGGTCATAGAACTATTAAAAATGTATCTTTGAAATTAAAATCTCAGTGAATGAGCTAAAAGAATGTTCTCCACAGCCAAAGAAAGAATGGAGTATTAGTGAAAGGGAAGATAAATCTGAGAAGACCAGAAAGGCAGAAGATGAAAAATATAAAAGTACAGATGACTAACTGCTGACAAAAATATGTGAGTGGAAAAAAGAATTGAACAAAATCAATCAATCTGAAGAAACGTAGTGACTGAGGAGGGACAACAAATGTTGTGTGTTGGGATGTATGGTAGGTATATATGAAGCTAGTGCCACGTCCAGCCAGGGGGAGATTCCATGAGAAAGTAAGAACTAAGGAAAACTCCAAGGTGAGGAAGAGGGCTGGACAATTTACAACAAAAGAGAAACAAAGGGAAATTTCCATTGTCTCCTCATGACAGCACAGAGACTGAATTTCCTGAGTTTCTCTCACCAGATGATTTGCTTAGTGCAGACCTGGGCAGACTTGCTCATGGCAAAAGCTACTTCTCCAAGTGTTAAGGTCCAACTAGCTACTTGTGTTATTATTCAGGCGGTCACCCCAAACTTGCCTGCTGGTCCACCAGTGGACCGTGATCACCATCTTGCCCAGCCCTGGCTTAATCGATTGTTGAGCTAACATAATTTTCCCCTTTGTGTCTTTTCACATGATCTGGACTTGATGAGCTGTCCTTATAGCCATGGTTATTCTTGCTTTCTAAGGACAAAAACAAGTTTATCTTTTGTCTTCCTAGTCCCGTAGGTGCCCAGCATTCAGTACGTCCTCAACAGTTATTTACTTGCTGAATCTTAGTAACGGTATGTAGTTAAAACTCTTGCATTCTGACAAGATCCTGCATGCTTAACTATAAATCACAATGTCACTTATTTTCAGCCTCTTCTGAACGCCATCTTTTTTTGATGTGGTTCAAATTGCAATGATGCTGACTTGTTCCATCTCAGCAAAAAGAGCCCCCCGTGGCATAATTAACACAAGTTTGCATATACATATGACGGACAGCTCCTAGCAAAAGCCTCTAAAGAAAGATGTTGGGAGGCTGGAGAAAAGAACTGGCTCACAGACCTCAGCAAACCTGCAGAAAAGCCTCTATGGAACAATTTTATTGGCCAAGAAGTAATTCTGCATCGACATAAGCGTGGACAAGGTTAACACACGATTTCTCAGCCCCAATTTAACTTCAGGGTTTTTGCACTAAGACAAATAGTCAATAGTAGCTTTAAAGTTTCAAATATATATGTATATATATACACATACATACATATTTGCAGGATATATATGTGTGTGTATATATATAACATTCTGATATAATTCCTGTTGCATTTAATTCAGAATCCAAGAAAACGTAACCTTTCTGAGATACAATATTCTTATTCAGTGACCAGTCAAACTTTCACTTCACCCTCAAAGATTGTTCTTTATAAATTACTTTTTTGTGCACTTTCAAAAGAAAGACATTGTTTTAAGAAAAATATCAAAATGGGATATATTTTCTTCATTCATTAATATTGATCATTCATAGTCTTAACATCACACATGCCATTATGAAGTTAATTCCATTTCATTGGTTTTAGAAAAAAGCTTTTGTTGTTGATAACTGCTAACCAATGTTAAGCATAAAAATGAAACACATACAGACATTTTTAGACTATCATTATTTTACATAATGGAAATAACTTCATATCTAAATTTTTAAATCTGTGATAAAATTACATAAAGGAGAACTCAGATTTTTTTGTTATTAGATATAGTGCTTACAGAAATCAATTATTACAGGTTGAAACACACTGGGAGCAATAAAACACAGTGTCCACATCAGCAAGTTTTTGAGAAGCGTTTCCAAAGGCCTCTGCTCCAATCAACAGTCATCCAATGAAAGTCTTCTAGTTCAGTGTTTTGGGTCCAATTTAAGCCTCTGGTTGGATGCCTGTGGTAAATACTGGTAGAGTTCACCAAGAACCAATAAGGCTCAATCAATTGGGCTGAAGGCTCTCTGCAGTAGGGACCACCCACTCCTTTAACGTTGAAATAATCCAGCGTGCCCCAAGTCTGCACAGTTCAGGGTTTGGATTTTTCTACTGCCACCCCCAACCCCTCCCAGGGGACCAGATGGCTTTCTCAGGCAAACACAGGCTCTTTCTGTTATGTCCCTGGCTGGTCCTGAGTCACCGCGGTCTCCTTCCCTCCCCTTTCCTCCTGTCTTCCTCCCTGCTTCCCAGGAAATCAGGCTTTAGAGGCCCGGCTTTTCCTTGTCCTTTCACAGACACAAAACACAAAACAGTGGGGTTCCTGTGCTGCCCCACCATCTGAAGGAAACCCCTTAACACACACAGGGGAGCCCTGTCAGGGAATCCAGGGGGCAGCAGCCATGCTGAGAAATTGGCAATTCCCTCCCAAGGTCCCAAGCACTTTCTGGGCTTTTCTGTCAGTAGAGAAAGATGTACAAAATGTAATTTGTAAAAGAACCTCCCACTGCCTCTATAGAGGATGGATACAAATAATGGAAAATGAATCAAGCCCAGCCCACATCTCACCAGTCACCAACATCCACTGACGTGGATGTCTTAAGCCCTGAAGTCAGGCAAAGCTCTCCTTCAATTAACTTTATCTTTTTTTTTTTTTTAAGATTTATTTTATTGTTTTTGACAAAGAGACAGACAGAGACAAAGAGAAGGGGGAGGGCCCAGGGCAGTTTCCATAGTTGTACGTCATCAGTTTTTGACATGGTTTCATTCCACACAGGTGGGCGGGGACTATGCAGGGCAGGAACTGGGCCAGGGGCCTCCCACATGGAAAGCACACCCTGGCAAGAACTGAACTGGGGGCCTCCCACATGGGAAATACACCCCGGTTCAGCATATAGGTTCGAACCAGCCAGGGCTGGGACTTGATCTTTATGGACCCCGGGGCTGCAAAGCGAGAGCTTGACCCACTGAGCCATCCCAGCTTCCCCCAATTACCTTTGTTTTACAAGGTAACTTAAAATGGCAAAATCACCCATTAGCGCTAATTGTTAAAATTAGAAATAAAGCTGAACAGACCAAGGTAATGTATCTTCACTCATACAGTTCACTAAAACTGTTTTTTAAATAATATTTTATATAGTCAGTATTGGTTTGGTCTCTTATGCTTAAATAATGCATAACCATCTAAAAATATTTTTTTAATAGAGGTTGCCTTAAATAAGAATTTTCACCATGAACAAAACCAGTAAGAAGATTTTTCAATTCATACTGCACTTGGCCACAGCTCACACGTGTATCCGAATGAGTCAAAATGCTTAGCAAAATAAGTTCTAATCTCACAAGGCCTAAATCAGCAGTTTCCAAACTTTTGGCTTCCCTGGGCCACACTGGAAGAAGAAGAATTAAATTGTCTTGGGCCACACATAAAATACACTAACATTATTGATAGCTGATGAGCTAAAAAAAATGGCAATAAAAATCTCATAATGTTTTAAGAAAGTGTAAGAGTTTGTGCTGGGCCACATTCAAAACTGTCCTCAGCTACCAGTTGTATGACCACTCCTGGCCTAAGTTGTAAGATTTTAGTAAAGACGATCAAATGATGCTTTCATTTTCTGGAGGAGGAAACTGAGACCCAGAGAGCCAAATGTGCGAAGTCCCACCAGCAGCTTGTCGCCCATTCAGCAGCACATTAGTTGACGACATGAGTTGATGACATCTGTTGAGGACTATGACCTGCCGGCCCTGGGGCGGGCCGTCCGGGAATGAATGCACTGTGCATGGCTCTGCTGGAGCTCAACCCACGTCTCCTCACTCCCAGGCCACAGTTCTTCCCTTCCCTGCAGGACAGGCTGCTGGATGGGCGCTGCTCCCTCAGGCACAGGGACACCAAAGTCATGTGGGGCCTGCGAGGTTCACTAACCACCAAGGGGTCACTTGTATACCAGGAGACTAATAACCTCTGTTGGAAAATAAAGATTTGGGAAATTCATTATTTCCAAAGTCACACAAATAACTTTGTATCCAATGGTCCTATTAAATTCCCACATGCCTTGTAAGGCTTTCTCCTTCATTTCAAACCACTGCTAAATTATCTATGCCCCGAAGCATGGCAATGCAGTGCATAAATCAAACGCAGGTTGTCCTTTCTGCGCTGGTACAGAAGTGTCAATCTGCCACATCATTTTGCAGCAGGGGAAAAGCTGTTCATGGGCCAGGGGCAGCATAAGCAGTGAGCCTGGCCACCTGGGAAGACACTTGGAATTTCTGACCAAAGTGAATTCCTCAGGGTCTCAGGTACATAAACTGTGTGCATGTAGATAAACTGTGAGGCCCAACGAACTTTCTCCCCTTCCCGGTGGTCTCAGTTTTTGTTTATACTACATTTACTTCTAATTCTCTACCTGCCAGTGTCCCCTATGGGCCATTCAGAACACCACCACCATCATCATCATCACTGTCTTGCATTTCCTTTTCTTAGTTATTGTTACAAGTGATTGAGGTTTCACATGCGGAGACAAAACTGGATTGCTTGTCTATGTTGGCAAGTAGGGATCTATGATTTTAAGCAGCACAGAGGAAACTCCATGTGCACTGCCACACAGAGGAAACAGCTGCAAGAAGCTATCTGCTCTCACAGAAAAGCCCCCAGGCAAGGATTTGAGAGAGTGGGGGTCCTGGTTCCAGGTCTGACATTCGAATATAAACATCTCCAGATCTAAGTTACCAGTTCCTGTCCTGAGGCTCCCAGGACCTGGCACATGAGAGGAGCTAAAGATGTCTCACTTATCAAATTCGTCCCCCAGCAGGGCTCCCTTCTCCTGTCTCCCACCCACGACCGTTTCATTCTTTATTCTAAGCATGTATTCATCTCTCTGTCATTTAATCTCATTAGTCATTCATTCATTGATACAGACCAGGGGTGTCCAACGTTTTGGCTGCCCTGAGCCACTGTGGAAGAATTGTCGTGGACCACACACAAAATACACTAACACTAATGTAGCCGATGAGCTAAAAAAATTACCAAAAAAAAAAAACCCCACAAAAAATATTTCACGTTTAAAAAGTTTACAAATTTGTGTGGGGCCGCAGTCAAAGCCATCCTGGACTGCAGCCGCACATTGAACAAGCTTGATGTAAACTAACCTCCTTGTTGACCATCTGTCTTTTGCACCCACCCATTCTCACCTGGAACTCGTATCCCACCTCTGACCAGCATCGCCTCCAGCGTCACTGGTCCCGCCCTGCTCCAGTCCTCGCCCTTTCCTCAGGCTTCCCGTAGTTTTCACCGGATTATGTAGTATTTCCTATCAGGTGGTGAAATCTTTTGCATTATTTATTAATCACTTACCTGGTCTTGCCTTGGCTCCCCTCTAAGTCTTGAACCCCTTTTCAAAATCTAGTTTTTCATTCCAATTCTCAACTACTCTGAGCTAGACCAATGATCTCCCATTTTCTTCTATAGAAGCAAGGGATCTTTATCATTTCTCCCAACTCTGATAGTCTGGAAGTCTAAGATTTTATTTACTGTTTAAAAATTCATCTTTTTTGTTTTATTATTCCTTTCCATTTCTAGCATAACTAAAGCATATAATAGATTCTCCATCAGAGAAGTGTAAATGAGGTCAGTGAGATTGTTCCCCTGAACATGCTGCAGAAGGGGCCAGAGGTCCTTGGATTAAAATGAGGTGTCCTTGGAGCTGCCCCCCAAGTCCTGAGGCTTTTACTATTAAGCTATGAGCATTCATCTCTTTTTTTTTTTTTTTTTTTCCTTCAACACATGGGAGAAAATGATATAAAAAGGCTCAGTATTCACTGGAAGCAAAAGGCTTCCTAAAAATCCATCTTCAAAGCTTATAATTTTCAACCAATGAGAAGCAATTCTCCAAAGGGTATCAGTCTTCTGTCTTTCTAAATAGAGGGAAAGGCATGAGCTGTCACATGACAAGCTGGCAACCTGACCCAATTTAAGAAGAAAAATGAAATGATCAACAGTTTCAGTTTGCAATTTGGATAGAGAGAGTGAGATCTGCTAATCCTAGCATGCTCCTCATTTTCTGCTTGAGGAAAAATAAAGGGTATTGATGAGAACTGTCCTCTGTTATTAAAGTGAGATGATTGCTTCGGCCCTCCTAAAACCTTTCGCAATATTAATTTTTGCTAATGACATTGCTAACGCACTCTGTGATGAATCCCAGTGTCCTGCTCTCACGGTGTCCACGCATGGGACTGTAATGGGCTTGACCCCAGTCCCTCACACAGATCAGGGACATTCATCACCCACTGCTGTGGCCAATTTGCATCTCCCATCACCAGCTGTCACCTCAATGCGTCCTTGCAACCCCGTCCATCACTTCTGGCGAGTTTAGTGTAAGGGCCTAACTGTGCCAATGCCACTGGGCAATCAGGGGGCCTTGTGTGCTGTCACATGACAGAGGCCACTGTCAGCCTCCTGGGGACTCCTGGGGGCAGCCCCACATACATGGCCTTTGGACCTCTGGCTCCCCCCTCACAGGAATCAAATTTATCAACATCAAATAACTGAGATGGCTCAGGGAAACTATAACTGTGGAGTTTTTTTGAAAAAGGCAACCTCAAATAGATTCTCAAGCTCTGATTCTAACCCATCACTTATCTGCCACAGTGAGAAAGAAAGGGGGAGGAGGAGAGGGAAAGAGGCTGGAGTAGGAGACTACGGAAGGCTTTCTCCAGAAAGGACAGCCCAAGACCACAGGCACTGATAAAACTGCCGATGCTTAAGGGAAATGTGCAGAAACATTTGGAATTAGCAGGTCCACAATTTCGTAGTTTCATTCATTCACTTTATTCATTCACAAACATCCATCTACCATCCACCGGACATTGGGCAAGGCTTAGGGATGACATGTGTGATTAATTATCACTCAGAGACTACCTTATCCATAGGTCTATGAAGCCAAGTCTCTGCTATTTACCGAGAGGTCCCCAAGCCTGGCAGAGGCCATGGCACAGAGTGTGCCGGATGGAAGAGACCAAGATGGAGGGAGAGAAAAGAAGAAAATGAGGGCAGGAGGGAGCTGCATTCCATCCCCAGCACCTAGGAAATCATCTGACCAGAGTAGAGGCCCCATCGATGTTACTTGTTGTTTATACACATAGTGGGATTAACAGGATGTATTTCCAAAGCCTTGACTACACTGCATGACCAGAGGTATTTGTGCTCCAGCTGGATACAAGCATCTTAACACTTGGAGAAGCCGGGATGGCTCAGTGGGTTAAGCGCTCGCTTTGTGGCTCCGGGGACCGGGGATCAAATCCTGGCTCCAGCCCGTGCGGACCCATATGCTGAACTGGGAACTCCCCCAGTTCAGTTCTCTCTCTGTCTCTGTCTCTGTATCTCTCTCTCTCTCTCTCTCTCTCTCTGTCAAAAATGAATAAATAAAAATACATTTAAAAAAAACCATCTTAACACAGAGACTTCATGCTTCTGTTGCTATTGCTCAGAGGGAAACAGACACAGTCAGCAGCCACCCTTCCACGTGGTGTGGTTTTGCACATGCATGAATACGCTTTGGCAAAATCACTTAACCTGCCCTACCTCTGGGGACATTTTTAACAAAGGTAAAAAGATCTCTGAACGCACAGGAGACATGCTTGTCACCAGCAGGAACACAGGGAAGAGTGTGTGGTGTGTGTGTGTAACAGGGGTTGAAAGTGGCTGCCATGGGACTTTAAACATTTTTTTAAGCTGAATTCCCAGATCATGATCTGCCCATTTCACAAATACTTATTGAGGCTTTGCTCTGAGCTGGAAGGGGCAGACCTGCACTCGGAGACCCTGTAGCTGTAGAAGGGCCCAGACAAGGCAGTTACAGTGAGATGCACTGAAGTGCACAGGATTGCAGCCCCCAACTCAGCCTGATGGCTAGCAGCCACAGAAGGAATTCCAGAAAAGCTGATGCCTTATCCACATTTTTTAAAGTATTAAATACAATGAAATAAGTAAAATGAAGCCAAGCAGGAGCAAACATGCAGGTAGAAAAGGAAAGACTGTCCCAGAAGAGAAAGCAGCCCAGCCCCGCAGTGCAAGGGTAGAGGGGTGCAGGGGTGGGGGGAGGAGGTCAGGGTCTGAGAAAGTTCAGAGGGGGATCCGCATGGCCAGCCATGGGGAAGAAAGAGGTCACGCTGGACACATGGGCAGGACACCAGGGGAGGACTTGGGTGCTGTGTTAAGGAGCTTGGATTTTACCCTGAAAATAGATTCCACTCATGTGCTGAGGTGAGAACAAAGCAGACCTTGCAAAGCCTGCTCCTGCCACAGCATGACACGGGCCATTTAAATAATCAGAGTTTGTTCACCCCCAAATGCTGTCTGAGAACAGCAATCAGCAACATGGAGACCCAAAGGTGCAATGACACAATCTTCAGGACCTTCTGATCCCACAGGGGAGAGCAGAGAACTACGCCTAACATGATTATTGGAAAACCAAGCTGAGAAGGCCTTCCTCCAGGGTGTGCTGCCTGGAGAAGGGGCTCTGGAACGTTCTACCCTAAAGCAGAGGTGCTCAGTCTTGACTGTGTGTCAGAATCATGTGTAGGCTGTTAAGCGGAGACTGCTGGGCCCATGCGGGCTCAGGCCTGAGGCCCCCCATTTTACACACGTCCCCAGGTGACGCAGATGCTGTTGGTGCTGGGAAGACTTGGAGAACCTTTCCCTCAGGGGGCTGGGGTCTGGTCAGAGGTGAGGCTGCAGGGGCTCTGTGAGGAGACCAGGTAAAGGCACGTGGTTAGGAAAGCAAGCTTATGTCCTGCTTCCAATTGAGCTGGGGTAGAAGATAGGACACGTGGGGCAGCTGCAGACACCACCTTGGTAACTAATTACGCAATGAACTGCGTTTAGCTGAGCACAATTGTGCTAGAATTGTTCTCACACATGCGGCAATGGCCAAAGTGAGGCTGACCACCTACCACGTGGCCGTACCTTTCATCCTAAATTTTCAATCCTGCCCCTGTCCTAGCTCGCCAGCTCTGTCTGGCTCTCTACACAAGAACAGCCACAAGGACCCACCAACCCATGTTGGGTGCATAACCAATCCCTCCCCTCCAAAGCAGGCACGTGCAACCCGTGGCCCAGGACAGCTTTGAATGAGGCCCAACACAAATTCTTAAAACATTATGAGATTTTTTTGGTGACTTTTGTTGTTGTTGTTTAGCTCATCAGCTGTTGTTAGTGTTAGTGTATTTCATGTGTGGCCCAAGACAACTCTTCTTCCAGTGTGGCCCAGTGAAGCCATAGGTTGGATACTGCTGCTCTGTCATGTAGAATTGTACACTTGGAAACTATAATTGTTACCAACCAATGTCACCCCAATAAATTTAACAAACAAACAAACAAAAAGGTATTTAAAAATACCTTCAGTGGAATAAAGCAAGGTTGGGAATTTTCAAAAGGAATTTTAAGAAGGAAATAAAATGATGAGTAAAGAAATGGAAGCATTCGCAAGCACACAGTTCTCATTTCATCTAAAACTAAAATGAAAAGGCCCAAAGGAGGCTTGTTAAGACAATGGTGTGCAAGGTGTTTGGAGTTAAACTGCATCCTGTCCAACAAAGCTATGTTGAAGTCCTAGGTGCAACACCTCAGAATGGGGCCTCATTTGGAAATGGGGTCTTTGCATAGATAATCAAGTCAGAGTGAGCTCAGTGTGGCCCTAATCCAATGTGACTGGTGTCCCACCCTTAAGTAGATGAGCGGAATGGAGGAGGGGACACGCATTTCAATAGATACTCTGTATGGGCCAGGAAACTCCCATCAAGCTTCCCGGTAAATCCCAGCCCCACAGTCCTTCCTTTTAGCTCTTTTCTGCCTTTAGCAACTTGCTCTCCCCTTTCTTTCCTAATCCCCCCTCCACTTGACACCCTGGCATCTCAGTATGTTGGCATTCCTCTTAAACTCTAAACAGCTGTTCATCTGGGTGTAGCCTGCCTGAGGGAGGGGACAAAGGAAGGGGTGAGACAGGAAGGGTGACAAAATCTGAGCATCAAATGGTGGGCACAGCAGGCAGATCCTGTGGCCCAGGGCAGGTGTGAGAAATGAAGGGAGGAACCCAGTGACAGGCCCGCCACCTCCCCTCTGACTGCCCCCCCCCCCCCGCAGCCCTGCTTGTCGAAGAGGGAAAGCATATAAGTTCTTCCAGCAAATTCAGTGACATCTACCTTCAGAAGAGAAGCATGCTCGTTCCCACCGCACGCTGAGAACAGCTGGGTTCTCTGCATTGCCCCTGGATTGATGAGCATGCCCCAGTGTTACATCCTCCCTCCATATTTGGGGGAAATTTTTATTGCTTTTCCACACTTGAAGAGGGTTGCTCAAGGCTTTACTTACCTGACACCTCACACTCCAGTCAGGAGGACACACTGCAGTCACAGCAAGGGACCCGTGTAGATGCGCATCTCAAGAGCATGTGTCCAATTCCAGGAAGTGTCCCAACAACCCTGATGCTATCAAAATGCCACCAACCTCCAGAGAAAGCGCTAGGTGTGACTGTAGCCCAGTCAAAGGCCTGTCAGCACACCTGCACAGCTGTCCCTCATCTATGGTTGAAACTGAAACATTCAGATAGGACTCAAGAAAAGTATCTGCAGACACTACTTGTGAGACAACAGGGATGTTGTGGCTGTCATGCCTGGGGCCCCTGCAGGTGGATCACACGTTGCCGGTGCATTTCTGCTGCTGAAACAGAGGTATCGTTGAAGGACGATGACCGTAGGGGAGCCCGCACAGGAGTGAGCACGATCCACCACTCTCAGGCCTACTGGTGTTTCTTGGGATTCATCCTTGACCCCCTGCAGCATCAGTGGGACACTGAGAGCCTGCGTGCACTACCGAATACTGCAGCACCGTTCTAGACATCTGTGCACTTCCTGACTGCTCTCGCGGGGCGCAGTCCACAAGTGCAGGCTGCCGGGCTCCTCACCGATAAAGACGTCTGTGACCCGGCACCTGCCTCCTATCTGCCCCCCATCTCACCTGATCCCCTCAGGCAGGTACACTGGTCTTCCTGGTGTTTGCGACAACTCAATAAGCCATTATTCAGCAAGCCTTATAATAAGCATGGCACATACCTTTTTAAAAGATTTATTTGTTTAATTGTTTGACAGAGAGAGTCAGAGAGAAGGGGGTGGGCCCAGAGCAGTCCCCACAGCTGCATATCATCAGTTTCTACAGTTTTATTCCACACAGCTGGACGTGGGGCCCTGCAAGCTGGGAACTGACCTGGGGGCCTCCCACATGGGAAGCACACCCCATGGTTCAGCATATGGGCTGGGGCCAGGACTCGATCCCCGGGTCCCATGGATGCAAAGCAAGTGCTCAAACCACTGAGCCATCCTGGATTCCCCACGGTGCATGCATTATTCATCTCACAACCTGTTAGCTGTAAGAATACCACCTGTGTGAGGTAAGTATTCTCATCCCCACTTCACAGATGTAAAAACTGGAAGGCCTAACAGGTCACAGCTAGTAAGTGATCACTCAAAGTTTGTACCCAGATTCACCCATTGCCCAAATCCATGGAACCACCATGCTATACTGCCTCCCATCACTAGCAAAATGCGTAACTGTCTGTGACTTTCCACTGGTTTAGAGAGCAGCATTAGTATAAGTCTAGTTAGAAGAGTGGGTTTTTAACTCCTGAGACACCCCACACAAGTCCTACTGTCTCTCTTATACTTGCAATCACATGTAGTTACTCAAAGTACCTAAAGGTTGAACTTGAGCTCATCATTAACAAAATGAATGAGGTCTGAGGACCACATTTTCAAGGGGTTAGTGAGTTCTGGGACACAGCCACTAGTGGAAGCACGTTCACTGGTTCGTTCAGAACACAACACCGTCAAAGGCACTCGGGATGTGATGACAATAACACAGGACCTGTCCCCAAGTGCTTCCAGCAGGAACACTGAATTTGTGAGTGGTCATTACTGTTCATGTGGCCAGTCCTGTGAGTAAATGGGCTGTGACAGGCCAGGGGCCAAACCCAGTCCAGGTGCAGAATGTCAGGAAGCCACGTGCTGTCCGTGGAGGCAGAGCCCAGCCTTCCCTTGATGCTCTTTGTGAACGTGTGGTTAATGGGTCACCTAGCTTCCCAGGGGAGACACCTGCAACTTGCTCTGTTGTATTAGCTGAAGAGAATTACAGATACCTGGCTACACTTCTCAGTGCTTTGGCTAAGACTTGAGTCAACATAGGAAAATTGTTTCACCTGATAAATATTAGGCTAAATACACTCAGAAGACCATTTGAGGACATGGAGAAAGTCCATGCTCCTACTTCATGAGGAGTGTTCCCATCTGTCCCTACATCTCTCAGGATGCCTCTGCAAACTGTCAGACACTGTGACCTAAACTAAGTGGCCAGAGCAAGTCAGCTGTAGCTTATAAAGAATAAAAATGTGAAAAGCAAGTAAATAAGAAACTCCTACGTGATTACAAAAATATAACTAAAACACATGTAAATAGTGAGAGATTTTACAGGCAGAATTAGCTTGGGAAATTCATGCCAAAATCACATTTTCACCTTGGTTCTACAGTGAAGCCCAACAGGACATTGAAGGCAAAGGAAAGCTTTGAAATTCATCAAGACTACTTCGGTGGAATTCTCTCTTAAGACCTGGGAGAGGGTCTAAGTCAGCTTTTCTCAAGAACTGAGCCTAAATTTTTCTGGTATTTCAAGCCAGGCTCCAATTGGGCCATGCTTGTTTATGAAAGTTTAGGACCCATGAGGAAGGAGACATGGGCCAGTGAAGGCCCTGACTGTGTAGACAAGCTCTTGTCCAAGCCCTCCACCAGATACATGACACACAATGTCTCACAGAATCCTCAGCACACTGCTGCCAGGAACTAGTATGCCCAAGTTACAGCTGAGAAAACTGAGGCTGAGAGGCAGTCACTTACCCAGCCCAACTAGCTCATAAGCAGCAGAGCTGAGATTCCAGAGGAAGGTCTGCTGAGGTCAAAAGCTAGCAAAGGCCATGCTATGAGGAACACTGGTGACGAAGGCCCCAGAGTTAAGAGCCGCCATGCCCCCCACCCCCATGGAGTCGACAGGCCACCTGGTTCATGCGGCTTAAAGAGAGGCAGCTGCAGCCTGTGACCTAAAGTGAGGCTGGCAGAAGCACTATCCCACCAACCCAGGAACCCACCTGCAGAAGCAGGTGTGCAACGGAAACCGCTTTCCTGCCGGATATAAGGGGACCACCAGGAGCCAGGGAGCCCGGCTCATGCCAGCGGGCTCCTGGGCTGCCATGTGGCTGCTCTGCTCCCTCCTGCTCTGCTTCCCACTCTCTCCAGCTGCACGGGGCCTGCATGAGCCCGGGGCACCTGAAGAGCCTGGCAAACTCCTCTGTGGGCCACAGAGCCTTCGGTTCACTGTGTATCCTCCTGACCTGGGGACAGGAGCACCTCCTGCACTGATAGCATGGAGTAAGTGTGCTGACCGGCCCCAACCCCCTTCCTTCCAGCTCCCGGTCCTAACACTGTCCCCCTGCTGCACCTTGCTGCAGCTTCTCCATAGCAGCGCCACCTCCCGCCAGCCTCCGCATCCCTCTGGCTCCTCTCCCTCTCCTTAGTGGCTGCCCTTGGGGGTTAAGAACAAAGCTGGCTGTCCTTTCCCTGCACGGTCACTGTGGTTAGTAGCCACTTGTACTTTTTGCCCCTCTACTCCCTAGACAACCGTGGGCTGCCGCACAGGCTGCACAATGACTCCGGCTGTGGCACCTGGGTGACAGAGGGCCCTGGCAGCTCCGTGGTGTTAGAGGCGTCCTATGGTGGCTGCTATGTCAGCGAGTGGGTGAGTATGATCCAGTCTCAGGATGCCTGAGCCCCCTGGGTGCTGCCCAGGCTGACTCCCAGGGCCTATCTCCCTAGGACTCCCAGCACCTCATGCCCGTCGGGATTGAGGGAGCAGACGCCGCTGGACGCAAGGTGGTTACAAAAACGGAGCTGCTCCGGTGCCCCGTGGTTCTCCCAGGTAAGGGCTGCAGAGCCTCCCGAAGGCGCCTGCTCTGTACTGTGACTCCAGCCCTCACGACTGCCTTCCTCCCCTCCCCACGTGGCCGCGGGATAAGAACTTCCACCTGCAGCGTTACTCGCTGTGGGGCCCTGGGGAGGGCTTCCTGAGGCCTCTCCCTAAGTCTGACCTTGTGCTGGGAGCCATGGCCCCCAATTAACGGTGGGTGCAGGGTTAGGACCCAAACAAGAACGGGCCCAGGACTAGGAGCTCCTGGGTCTTGAGGGTCCGGAAGGATGCTGAAGCTGTCAGGAGACTTGGCAAATGCCTCCAGCAGCAAACCGTGTGTGGAAAGCAGGTATGGACACCTCTGTGTGGGGGCCAGCTAATCACCCGAGTGGGAATTCGTAGG
The DNA here is from genome assembly GCA_004027555.1 of Craseonycteris thonglongyai. Classification (NCBI taxonomy): domain Eukaryota; kingdom Metazoa; phylum Chordata; class Mammalia; order Chiroptera; family Craseonycteridae; genus Craseonycteris; species Craseonycteris thonglongyai. Next base: position 22,096 of record PVKE010007394.1, on the reverse strand, counting down.
AAGTGTAGGTTGTCCTCACCTTCAGTAGGTTGGCCTCCTGACCTGAGAGCCCTGCTCAATCAGATGCTGACTTGGACTTCACTCTCTGCCTGCCTCGTTACTCAGAGTACAGTCCAGAGGGGTAGCACTGCTGTAATGCATGCTCAGTCCCAGCCCCACTGAACCAGAACATGCACTCTGGGCAAGCCCCAGGTAACTCCTGGGCACTAGATCAAGAAGCCCATTCTAGGAATGAAGTTGACTTGAAAGAAAGAGTCGCCTGCCTGCACTGACCAGGGTCGGTGCTCTTTTCAAATGTAAAATGTACTGATTTCAGGGGACTCTTGCAAATGTAACTTGATACTAAAGTTCCAAAGGCTTACTCTCTAGTATGTAACAAGGATGTTTCTGCTCCAATAGTCTAGATATCTATGGGAATTTTAATGCTTTTTAACAAGATCTTTTTTTGAAAAACCAAGTCACCTAGCTTGAGTTACTCTCCTCTTCAAAACCTAGCCCTAAATGCTCCAGATGCCGACTCGTGTGACTCTGTCCCTGTGGGGGACAGACTGCCGTGTGCTCCTTCACCCACCATGGAAGGAGACTGCAAGGAGTTAGGCTGCTGCTACAACTTTGAGAAGGATTCCTGTTACTATGGAAACACAGGTGAGAGACTGAGAAACCAGCTGAAGTGTCTATTACATGCATCTGAACCCAGAGGAGGGCGACTCCCGCCCCACCTCCACCCCCTTCAGAAGGCAAATCCTAAAGACGACCAATGCCCTAGTCACATAGTGCATCTGGGAACCCCTGACCCTCAGTGATAGAGCCTCCACAGCCTTCTGTTATCTGGTGCTTGTAGAAATCAAAGCAAGTGACGTTCTGTGACCTCAAGCTAACTGTGTGTGCAGGATACCAGCTAAGTGACGAGGGAATAGCCACTCAAGTGTCTGATTAAGTGTCTAGAGCCTTATATGAAAAAGACTACCTTCTGTATGTCCCAAATCATGCTCTAAGCCTTTCTAATGCAAAAGACTCTCCTGGAGCGACCATATGCCCTACTCTGTCCCAAGCGTGGAAAGGAACTCAGTAGCACAAAGCAGGCACGCTGATCCGCATTTACAAATGAAGCTGAAGCAAGGTTAATTAAATACTTGACTGAGAGTACAAAGCAAGTGGGGGAGGTGACATTCAAGCCCAGGTGCTCAGCCAGAGCCTCTATTAAGCTCTAAAGGTAGGTCACAGCTGGGAATTCCACCTTCTCAAGAGGAGGGATCGAAAATGACTAAACCCTAGACTCCTGCCTAGCTGGCTCAGCAATGGCTGGCCTGCCTTCAGTGCAGCTCTCTGCTGTTTCAGTGACCGCACGCTGTACCCAGGACGGCCATTTCTCCATCGCTGTGTCCCGGAATGTGACCTGGCCTCCGCTGCTCTTGAACTCTGTGCACCTGGCCTCCAGGAACAACAGTGACTGTGACCCTGTGATGGCAACCCACGCCTTTGTCCTCTTCCGGTTTCCGTTTACTTCCTGTGGCACCACGAGATGGGTGAGAATAGCTGAGCTGTCCCTTTTCTTACTCCAGAAGTCGGGGAGGAATGCCCTCGTGCCTGGGGCAGAGATGGCACGTTAGCTCTGGAGGACACACCTGACCAATTCCTGGAGTGCAGGCTGGCCCCTGGAGCAGGGGAGAGCTCCATCACTGAGATAGCGGAAGCCCCCCTGAGCACTGGCTCAGACCCTCACAGCTCTGCTCCAACACGTGGCTGACACCCAGAGCTGCAAATCAGTAGGGGCTCCCCCAAGGTGGGTGGTTTCTTTCCTGGCAGTCTCATCTGAATCCTCAAAGCCCCTTTCTTTCGTCCTGAAGTGAGGGGGAAGTGGTTATGAACCAGGCTTGTCAGTGCCTCTGCTCACGGGCTGGGAAAGTAGCATCAGCTGCAGCGAGGTGAGTTCTGAGGGCAGCACAGTCTGGCTAGCAGGAAAGATGAGACCTCTTACCTGCTCTCCCAGGTCACGGGACAGCAGGCGGTCTATGAAAACGAGCTGCTTGCAGCCAGCGACCTGGAAACTTGGAGCCACGGTTCCATCACCCGCAACAGTATCTTCAGGTAAAGGTCTCAGCTAACCTGACCCTGCTTGACCAGAATGGCCCCCTTCTTCCATAAGTAGGTGTCCCCAGGGGAAGTGCAGAATCCACAGAATATGTCCTAATGATGAGACACCCTGTCTACCACCTTGGGTGTCCCATCTCCCTCACCACTGTTTGATCAAGTCTCCCTGCCTTGATGTCATCAATGTAACCGTAGACCTCAAGCTCCCCCTAACTTCTGTTTCACTGTACTGCTTCTCCTATTTCTCATTTTGGTCTTTCCCCTTCTACTTCATCATCCATGCTGTGGCAAAAAGAATCCCTCTAAAGCCTTAGATCAGAGAGTGTCATTAAAGCTACAGGAAGACCAGGAGAGCCGAGACTGAACAGGGACATAAGGTGCAGCCCCCTGCATAAAACAGCTCTGATTTGCCTCCCTATCCTGCTCTCATCAAACGTTCTCAATCCCTCGTTCACTGTTCTCCAACCCCACCATCCTATTGTGTCTTCAAAGGTCCTAGGACTCATCTTGCCTCCATGCTTTGTTTCTTGTCAACTGTCTCTCCCTCCTGCACGTGTTAACACTTTTCATGTTCCTTCTTACAGGGGATTCGATAAGCTTTTCCCTAATTGATCTCTCTATAGAGAGGTCACCTGTTCCTCATGGGGCCATGCCTATTTCTTGTGTAGTTCTTACATCTTCACCTCTCAAACACTGATCCCATGTGCATACTGGTCTCCCCAACTAAGAGCAGGGTCCCACAAAGCCAGGAACCATGCCCTCATGTTTACAAACGTGTCTAACACAGAGCACATAGTGGTTCATTCTCCGGATGAAAGGTGAAAGGAGCCGCCCCTCCCACTGGCTAATGTCCCGTCTGCAGGCTCCGAGTCAGCTGCAGCTACTCCATGAGCAGTAACTCCCTCCCAGTTCCTGTTCAGATTTTCACTCTCCCGCCACCGCCTCCTGAGTCCCAGCCCGGACCCCTCACTCTGGAACTCCAGATTGCCACAGGTAAGACCCTCTTCGCTGGAGCATCTGGCCATGGGCTGGGTCCTGTCACTCTCCTGGGCACGAAGACCCTACTTTGGTTGGTAACAAGACACTTGTTAGAAGAGTTCGTGTGGGTGACAGTGTCTCAAGCAACCTAGGTTCCTAGGTCTGTCTTCACTGCTGCAGCTCGTTTGGGCCTCTTGCAGACAAACACTACAGCTCTTACTACAGTGCTGGTGACTACCCCGTGGTGAAGGTCCTCCGGGATCCCATTTACGTGGAGGTCGCCATCCGTCACAGAACCGACCCCGACCTCGGGCTGCTGCTACATCAGTGTTGGGCCACGCCCAGTGCAGACCCCCTGCGGCAGCCGCAGTGGCCCCTGCTGGTAAAGGGGTAAGTGCCCACCCATCCGGGCGCCTGGACTCAGGTCGCTCAGGGAAGCCCATCTTGACTGCTGGGTCACTTAGGTGTCCCTACACTGGAGATAACTACCAAACCCAGCTGATCCCTGTCCAGCGCTCCTCGGGCCTGCCGTTCCCTTCTCACCACCAGCGTTTCAGCATCTTCACCTTCAGCTTTGTGGACCCGATGGCCAGGCGGGCGCTCATGGGGCCGGTAGGATGCCTCCCCTTCAGCAAGGCTGAGTCCCATAACTCAGGGGTGTCCCCACGTCACGCCACTCAGCAGCTAAGGTGGGCCTATAAAGTTGGTTGCTGGTACTGTTTCAGAGAAATCTTTGATACTAGTGATATGAGTGGCATTCACCAACTAGACTAGTGCTATCAGCTTGGGCTCTCAAGAGTTTCTCTCCAATTCTTCCTGGGGAGATGAAGTGGGTTTGAAGCCTTTCCTTACGGAGTGGTGCTATTCCATGCCCTGACCCTCTGGCCTCCTAGGTGTATCTACACTGTAGTGCATCAGTCTGCCAGCCTGTGGGGACACCATCCTGTATGCTGACCTGTCCTGCTGCCAGGCGTGAGTATCCGAGCTAGTGACACTAGAAGGAAGATGTGAACAAATCTTAGTCCCAGTGCTGATTTCTTTCACCCTGGGCACAAATGGCTCAAGCTGAAGATAACTTTCAAATGAGGCTTCTTTAAGTACTTCCATAATGGGAGAATCAGAAAGACAACTTGCTTCCTAGCCTCCCAGGCCTTTTAAATATAAGCTACAAATCCTCAGCTAACTCTGAGGCTTAGCTTATTCCATGTAAATCTTAACTGAGCCAGGAGTCCCACTGGTCCATAGGCTACATGTGGCCCAATTTAATGGACCACTTAGTCTGGCTAGTCCACAAATGTAGGTTTCCGCACCTGGTGGAAGTTGGGTCTGGCAACGTGGCCTGAGGACTCACAGGTGGAGTGACTGAAGGCTTAGTGTGCTCTCCCGCTGATGAGGCCCAAAGCTCCTACTGTGTGTCTCGTTTCCCCTGGTCCACCAACATTTACCTGCCTGGCCCCTGAATTAACTGGATTCATGACCCCTGAAGCTTTAAGTCCCTACTGGAAAAAAACAAAACAAACACCTCATGGTAATTAAATGATAATGATGAAAAATGTGATATTAAGTAAACATCTGACTCCAATGACATAATTTATATACAAGAGCTGTCTGGGGCGGGGGGTGGGAGGGGACAGCCATAAATTCCTCTATTATTTCATATTGCTATATTTTTCGGTGTATAGGATGACTCCTTTAACCCAACATTAAATCAATAAAATACATGGTTACTCCCATGTATAAGACGCCTTCCAGTTTTTGGTCTAACAATTTTAATGAAAGTATCTTATACACAGAAAAGTACAGTACATGGCTGGATACTTTCCAGACAGCCGTTGTACTTCTAAAGAACTTAAACTTAGATTAACATTTCTAAGGTCTTATAACTGGCAAAAGAAATGGGATTCAAGCAGAGCTCTGCTCTGTTGCTGATTACCAGTCACTTCTGTTCATAGGAAGGGGTCTAGGCAATAACATGTCTTGTCTAAGTAACGGGGCAAGAACGGAAATTCAAGGATAGTCTAACATAATCTCAATTTCAAAATCCTGGTGAAACTGAGGTAACAGATATAAAGTCTTACCTTGTTCAAATTTGTATTAATATGCTAATAGGAGGTTTACCACACATGAGTTTTTCTTAAGGCATGGAATAGTTGTACCTATTGCGGGACCTGGCCTTTATTAGACTCTCACATCCTAACCCTCCATTCCCCATGTGCCCTCCCCCTCCAAAAAAAAACCCAAAAACTCAAAAAAAAACTGTAACAAATCCTAGCTCTCATCTCTGACAGGAAAAAGAAGCTCTGCCTTCCATTTTCACAATGGTACTGCTAGTATTTCCAGTAAGGGTCCCATGATTCTACTCCAAGCCACTAAGGATGCTTCAGAAAAGCTTCATAAATACTCAGGTGAGTAGGAGACTTAACTAGCTACCAGAAGCACTAGTCAAACCAAAGCTACTCCCTTTCCCCACCCCTACTTCCTATCCCTGATTTAATTGGTGACATATTCAATGTAGGTCTCAAAAGAAGTTGAGTAGTTTGTTTTTCCCACATCTAAAGACTGCTGGGCTTTGGCGAGACACAGATCAGTACACTAACCTCTTTCCATCCACCAGGTTCACCTGTAGATACCCGAGCTCTGTGGGTGGCAGGCCTCTCTGGGACCTTGATTGCTGGAGTCTTGTTAGTATCCTACCTGGTTTTTAGGAAACGGAGATGAGTTGCTAAAACCTAGTGTGTTAATAAAATGAGATTGCACAACCAGTCTGTACCCAGCTTCTCATTGGAAAGGTAAAGAACTTCTCTAAAGAAATCAGCTTAACTGCGGGTGGCATTTAATCTTTCCAGCTTGAGGTGGAAGGAATATTTTACCTGAGAATATAATAAAGATCATGCTACAAATCATGCTAACCTATCTTTCTACTCCAGCCCCTCATTCTTCTGAATGGAACAACATTTCAGTAGAATTTCATAGTTGGCTGATAACTCAAGCAGCATATGAGGGCTGTCTGGGAAAAAATCCAACCGTAAATGACTTTCATACTGCATGGCTGGATACTTTCCAGACAGCCCTGTATATGACAACTAAATATCTCAGACCTAGCAGAGAATTCACAAGCTCGAGAAGTGTATAAAACAAAACTTCCACACTATCAAATAACGAATCTTCTAGAGCACTGTTTCTCAGCTTTGGTGTGCATCAGGATTAAACTGATGAAAACTGATGATGGGTCTCACCTCCTGAATGTCTGATTAAGTAGGTCTGGGCTGAGGCCTAAGAACTTGTATTTCTTACCACTTCTCAGGTGATACTGATATTCCTGTTTCAGAAGTCATCATATCTGGAAAACCAGTGTCTAGAACAATGACTAAAGAGATGTCTAGTCTTGGGTCAGTCACATGGAGGTGACTTGATCAGCAGAGGCTTAATTTTGAGCCAGGACTGAGTAATTTCCTAGTTCAGCCATTCCCAAGACTAGTAGAAATGCTGGGGGGGGGGGGGGGGGGGGGGGGG
>PVKE010007394.1:0-15414 GCA_004027555.1 Craseonycteris thonglongyai | reverse complement strand
TATTGTTTATGCTCTTATAGACATAAAAATAATCGATACCTCTATCTCACTCGATGGGTTGGCACGTGAGTCAAGCGAGTATACTCTTATTTCATAAACTTTGGCACTCAGTTGCCAAAAGGTTCACCACCTCTGGTAGAGTATTATCTTCTCTTTCCACCCTGGAGGTGTGAAAGTAACTCTGGTTAAATAAGGTTTCCCCACTATGTGCAGGAAGGAACTTCTAGATAACTTGACCTTTCAGGAAAGTAAAAGGTGTTAATCTTGGCTTTTAAGCAGCTGCTTGTAATCAAGCCAAACCCCACTTCAAACCGCTAAGCAGGAAATAAGTATTCTCTTGCTCATTTGACAGGGACACTATATCCTTTTTATGGAACTATCTTAGATACTTGATGACATAGTTGAGTCTCATAAGAACCTGATAGGGTGGGCGTTCATCCCCAACTTCCAGAACGTGGATCAGATAGTGATACCTGGTATCACTTGGTCAGAGAATGGTAGAGCTGGGATCTGAACTCTAGCTCTAGAACTTGTGTTCTTACCTCCACATTGTACCAAAAATACTCAGCTCTTCAGTGGGCCCAGTTTCTAGTGGTACCCATTCAACCTGCCGGAGGTTTTCTGGTGCTTGCCTGTCTGCCGGATGCTTGGAAGGTGTGGTAAGCTGGATGTGGAGATGCAAAGGGCTGCTGCTACTGACTGCCTTTCACTAGAGGCTAAACCTTTTACAGGGGAAGAGCACTGATCTTCGAGTGCAGTGATGGTAGTGCTTATCTTGGTCATTAAACAACTTAATATAATTGTACTTCATCTTGGCAATCTTGAATAGATAAAACAATTTTTTGTATTTAATACATCTAAAATATTACATCTAAAGTATTCATATAATTTGAGGCTCTATTTTTATATTCAGCGTATATTGATGGCAAATCTCCAATTTTCAGGTTAAATTAGCAATGCTATATTTTTAGGTTTTATAAGATTTAAAGTTGAAAAAGAATCACATACCTATGTAATTATTCCAAAGTTTTTCAGTATGAATAAAATAGCTATCTTCAGATAACTAAACTGAAATTCTTATCCACATTCCGTCCGTCTCTGCATCTGGTTAGGAGATATTCCAGCTAAAAGCTACAGCGTGACTAAAGTTCACTAAACTCAGACATGTACTGGACATGATGTGACAGGCATTACACTATGCGTTGGGAGCAAAATGGCAAAAACCAGTAAACAGCCCTAGCAACTAGAGCGGATACATGTCAGATGCTGAATATGGGCAGGGCCAAGTCACATCTGCTGCTTTCTGTGAGGAAACTAAACGACTATGCTCACCAGTTACTGGCCTACCCTCTAAAACAAAGCACGTGTTGGGGGTCCTCTAAGTGAAACTGACTTGATGAGCCAGGTATCTGTCCCCACTGAGAAAGGAAGCCTAGTCTAGCACAGTGCCTGGCATTTAGGTTATCTCAGTGTCAACTTGTCCTGCCCCAAACCCCCAAGAGAGGGTGGTAGTCCCTAATCTGGATCCAAATAAAGAATAAGTCCTAGTGCTTAAGCCTTGACCTAGAACCTGCCAGGTTCTCTGGCTGGGATTCTCAGGTTGATTATATTAATATCCTACAAATCTCCAAAGGGAACTAACCACTTATTTCTCCAATATATTTGACCATGGGCCCTCTTTTCAAAATCTTATTGTAATAATGCTCTGCAGAGCAAATGTCTGTAGATTGTCTTTGGTTTCCTGGAATCCTTATTGAAACTTAGGCTGCTTAATGGGGGGGAGGGTGGTATATTTCAGGGGGAAGTTGTCACAAAGCATCTGTGAACTGAAGAGCACCTCGCCCAAACTACCTAGCTTTGAGTTGAATTCCTGCTCTAAAATGACACATCAGTTGGGCCATTAACTTGAATCACTTTTGAATTTATACAGTCTCTTAGCTAAACTGGGAACTTTATCATCCCTAGAGGCCCATTCTTAACCTCACACTGTTTCTTGGCATTTGTCTAATTTTAGTTAGCCATTCTCTAGTAATGTCGTTCCCCATACCTTCCAAATTTGGTGAAAGTGATTTACCGTTCAACCAAAGGATTGTTCAAATCCAACCAGAATGATATAATTCATTCCTAAATATTTTGAGGTTTTTCTGCTGGTTTTGTTTCTTTTGTATGTGTTTGTGTGCCAGTCACTCATTTATCTTGTATTCAGGTGATAACAGCCTCCAGTTCTAATGTGGAGTGGACACTCTCTAGGTAGGCTTTCTGCATGGTTGGCAGCCTAAAATTTATGTTCCGTGTATTGGCATTCTCACAGGACTAACCCCAGGTCCTCTCTGAGTCACTACCCAGCTCTAATGCCATATATAATACGTATCAATGTGAGAAAGAAAGATGCATAAGGCTAACTCTGAGGGCCTTATGTCTGACAGTATCTTCCTTGCCTCCAGCCCCTCCTCTGGCTCTTGACAATTTACCTAGGTTACAAAGGTGAGGAGGGACTTGCTGTCTATTTTGAAGGTATTGCTTATTACCTTCCATTATTCAATGTTGGAGTCTGCCATGCTGATTTCCAGTTCTTTGTGAAGTGTCCTATCCTTGAATATTTTGTGTGCTTTACAACTTTGAATCTTTCCTATCGCCATTTGAGGTATTCTCAGGTTTGTTACTTGTGCCTAATTGATGGAAAAGAATTCCAGTCTAGGGAATTCTTGCAAAGCACATGGCTTTCAACTTGGGGAAGCTTTCTTATTTCTGAATTACTCCTCTCTGCCTTATTTTTCTGGAATTCTTATTTGGCTATTAAACCACTTAGTGAGTGCTATTTTTTTGTTTGTTTGTTTGGTTTTTACCTTTGTGTATCTTTGGATTTCTAGCTCTTCTAAGTCATCTTTAAAAAAACAAACAAACAAAAAACCTATCTTTTCAATTGTTCTTTTTTACCCTGTCCTTTTTATATAGTGTCCTATCATTTAGATGTACTCTCAGAAGTGTGACAGTAGTCAAGAGTTTTCATGCATGGGGTTTATTTATGAGAGTCAAGATGATATGATAGGATGAAACATAACAAAAGAAACATGTAGACCTGCCTCCAGCCTAAGACTTAGAGCATCCCCAAAAGATCCCAGGGAGACTTTTGCTGACTCCATCCCTCTAACTCATTTTCAGATGAAATTGCCTCTCCACTTCCTTGAATTTCCTTTAGTTTTAGCATGTGACTTATGGAAATATGATATATTATGATTTTTCATTCAAACACAAATTATGCTTATCTTGCATTTTCTTCTCAGATCTTTTTTCTTTATAGTTACTCTTTAAATATCAATCTTGTCCATTGACATGAGAAGGTGAAATAGCCAAGTGAAAGTAAGCTGTGTGTGGATGTGGGACTCATGAGCTCCAATTTTGTAACACAAATTGCCAGTACTCTCCATTTCACTGGATCTACTTGCTCAAAGTAATACTGAGAGAGGGGATGTCTCACACTAAATTCTGTCTTCCAGGGGGTCTAACACCCCTCAGTTCCAAGAATTGCCAGTCCAAGGCCAGCCCGCCCATTATCAGGATGGAAGAGAGTAAATCTGGTCATATGACAAAGGGATCAGGTGTTTAACAGTTTCTGGTAATCGCTTTACTTTTTTATTGAGTCAGCATATGCATACAATGAAGCATATAAGGTGTTATTGTTTTATGTACTTGCTGCATGTTTATATATGCAAATACCTGTCTAACCACCACCCTGATCGAAGATGGAACATATGAAGTATCCCCAGAAAGTTTCTCCATTCCTATTTTCAGTCAACACCTTCTAGACGTGAGACCCATTCTGAGTTCTATGACCACAGATTAGTTTTACTTGTTTTCGAATGTCCTAGATATGGAATCATACATACTCACATACTCTTCTGTGCTTGGCCTCTTTGATCTAGCACCTGACATCTACCTATATTGCATTTGTCAATAGTCCTTCCTTCTAGGTTCTATGTTACATTGAAACATTAGTTTGAGTTTCTGGTTTGAGGTTCTTTGTAATAAAAGTTGCTGTGAACACTGGAAGCAGCCTCCTACCTAGTACAAAACATCCTAATAGCCTCTCTTGTTCCTCTGAATGGAAGTGGCCCTGTGATAACAGAACACAACAAAGGTGATGCTGTGATAGGACCTAGGTTATACAAGATGGCTGGGGCCCTGGAGCAGCCAGCTGTGTGCCACCATAAGGAGCTGAAGCAGCCCCGTGGACAGGGACCACGGCCCTAGCCCACAGCAGTGAGCCAGTGTCCTGGGGGGCGGAGCCTCCAGCCCTCGTCCAGAATTCACTGCAACCACATGACAGACCATGACCTGGTGCCCACCACCAGTGCCCCTTCTGAATACCTGCTCCACCACCATGAGGAAAACGAGGACTGTTGTCATAAGCCAGTACATGTGGGGTGTTTCTTCTCATTTAAAGTATGAATCTCATAAATCAGGAGGAAAAAAGTAGAGTTACACACCAGTGTTACAACAATGCTGGCTTTTATGGCTATCCCTGCATTTACCTTTACTGACCTTTTTATTTCCCTGTGTTTTTGAGGCCCGGCTAGTGTCCTTTCAGTTGACCCTGCAGGTTGTGCTTGGGCATTTCTTACAGATCTAGTGGAACAGATGCCCTCAGCTCTTGTTTACCTGTGAATATCTTCATTTCTCCCTCGCTCTTGCAGACGGCGTGTATTTTGCACTCTGTGTATCAGGCCACTGACTCTGGCTCTCACTGTTCCTGGTGAGACATCTGCTGCTAATCTTGAGAATCCTTTGTCTGTGATAAGTGGCTTCTCCCTTGCTACCTTTAAGATTGTCTCTAGCTTTTGACAGTTTGATTGATTATAATAAAGTCTTAGTGTGGGTTTGAGTTTTTCTACTTGGAGTTCATTGAGCCTCTTAGATGTTTATAGCCATCAAATTCGGGAAGTTTTCAGCCATTATTTCTTCAAATATTCTTCCTGCCCCTTGGTCTCACTCCTCTTCTAGAGCTCCCACAAGGAGTACATTGGTTCATTTCCTCCATACATAATCTCACAAAGCACAATAAGGCCAAGGAACTGTTTGTAATCGCTTTATATATTGGGCACTCTGAGGCTGGGTGCCTATATATATTAAGTGGTATGTCTTCTTGATGTGTTGTCCCATTTATCATTATAAAATGTCCATCTTTGTCTCTTGTTATCTTTATCTTGAAACCTATTTTGTCAAATATAGGTATGGCTATACCCACTGACCTCAATGTCATCCACTCAGAGAATCATTTTTCACCCCATCACTTGGAGTCTATGTTTGCCCTGGCACTTATTGTCTGCCTTTTTTGTCTCATATTGCAAAGTAACATTTGTAAACAATTTTTTAAATATAAAAAAGTACAAAGACAGCAGAAGGACCCATAATCCTACCAATAAAAACACTAAAGCTATGACCAAATTAGAAATATCCCAACCATATAGAAAAGTACAAATAAAAAGAAGAGAAAAACATCCATCCCAGACCCAGTTATTCCTCCTGAAATAACTGACCTCAACAGCTTAGTGCATGTCAGTCCAGAAACAAGCCTTGTCTGTGTGTCCTTCAGGTGACATAGAAGTGACAATCCTCCTCACATTCTCCCATCCAGAGCATCACTATTGTTTTTCTCCATATGCACATAACGGTCTTTTGTCCAGAGGCCTGTAGGCTCTAAGGAATAAGAACAGGTTGGCTCAGGATGGTCAGAATGACCATTGTTAACATGAAATAAATGTTTATTAGAATCATACTAGCAGTATCTGTCCCCTTTGTGCCCTCCCATGGGCCTGACAAAGCACTCCGCTTTGTTTTTTACAGGGGAAACCATTTTCACAAGGTGACTTTCATTTGACCCTGGTAGAGAGAGGCATGTGTTGTCTTTTGGGCTGAGTTCCCTGAACTAGATCCTAGAGACGGGAAGGTTGAACCTGGGTCCACAATGCTTTATGAACCCAGCATGTCTGCATTAGGTAGATCAGGCTCCACACCCCTGACAGGGCTGACGTCACATCTGCCTCCTGTCTCCTTCAGTGGTTTATACCTCAGTGCACACTGCCACCCAGGAAGCTACTGACAGGTGGCAGGAAAGCTCATAAGTCAGCCCCCGTGTGAGCAAGGGCAGGGAGAAGCCCTCTGTCAAGGGCACATTTAAACTCACTGAATCACCCCTTTTGCAATTTCCACACAGACAAGTTTAATTCAATCTATTGGAGTGGCCCCCTGCAAGATGACACTGGAACCGAGACACCTCTGGATGACTTGGTGTCCGGGGTGTGGGGCCAATGCACTCAATGTTCTTGGCTTCCTGTGAATGAGTCCTTGCCCTCAGTTCCCCCCACTGACTGCATTAAGATTCCTAAATTGTCATTTTAGCCTTTTTTTTTTTAAGACCTCTGGTCCCTCAGGAACCATCTTCTTTTGGCCACAAAAGAAAAATTAAATATGAAAACTCTAATAATTGAAATTTGATAGCACAATAAAAATACATTCCCAACGGAGGTCTGATGAAAACATATTAATGGAAAAGTGGACAGAGCACAAAAGCGGTGTTCTTTAAATGTTCTGATTGTAATACATATTTATTTCATGTAAATGATGCAGTAGGGTAAAATTCAAAATAAAATGAGATGCAGAATAATCAGTCTACCATGGTTACCGGTACCTTATCTAAGGGAAAGGTTATTCTATTAAACAGATGGTGTTGAAAAGAAAGGATTAATTTATGCATTTGAACCCCTGAAATAAATACTTAGAAAAAATAAAATATTTCCCTGTTTTTAGCACAGACACATACCAGACATTCTGTAAGCACTTTCTGTGAACTATTTTACTTAATGCTCACAATAACCTATGAAGAGAGTAATAATATCCATACTTTCCAAAAAGAGATTTCTGAGTTCTGTACCATGATGCTGTAGAGCAGCACATATGCAGTCACCCTCCACAAATACTTCCTGGGTGAAAGGTGAAGAAATGACACCATGCATGGCTCCCCATAGCACTGGGCAGGCTGCCATCCGCAATCCTCTTCCAGACCTGAGGCTGGGAAGTACAGGAGTTCAAATCCTGTTTTCTAGGATATGTCCAGATCTCAGCTTCCTTCCTGAAGTGCTGTTTCAGGCCTTCTCAGCTTCTTTGGAGCCCAGGAAACAGAACCAGAGTGCCCGTGGGTCCACGTGGCAATCTGAATTCTGATTTCAAAGATTTTCCAATTCTGTGCCCTTTTTGCCATGGGGCACTCCCCTCCATTCTTTCCCATTCTAGTACTCTTTCTCCAGTTTGCTTTGGAAGTATCAATTACAGTGTTCCATTTAACACTATTAAATATTTAAAGGAACATTAGAGCATTCCAATTAACAACCGCCTTGGCTTCATGTCTCTCCATGTGCTTGCACGGGTGTGTGAGTAAGTAGCTGTGTTCTTGGGATCAGAGCCCCTAGGAGCTTCCCCTCTCTACCCCTCTGCTGGTTATTGTGTTTGGATAACTGCCTCTGTATAACTGTCAGTGTCAACTCTGATGTCCAAACAACCTGTGGCTTAAATCCCTAATCTAAGGGGATTAACATTTTGACTTTTAATTTATCACAGTCAGCTCCTACTAAGATTTGGGGAGAACTAGCAATTTATATAAAAAATATAATAGCTCTTCTAGCACATATCAGTCCCTGGAGGAACCTTGAAAACCTTCCTCCAACTACCCTGAAACTCCTTTTCCTAACTGTGCTCCTGCCCTTCCTGGCCCCCAACCTTTCACTGTCCCTGTTAGGTCACTTGCTAAGAACTTCACTCAGGACCCATGCTCTGATGGAAACATATACTTCCTTCCTCTCTTCAAACCCCTTTTAAAAACGTGTTCCACCCATAAAGCTTCAGAGTATGCTTTGGGAAGATGAAAAAATCGAAAGGCACTACTACATAGAAAAGAATTGTGAGAATTAAACATGGTGATATATTTAATGAGCTTATCACAGTACATCTAAAATGTACACAAAAACCTGGTAGAGATTCTCAATGTGGACATCATCACTGTTCTCACCACTGTTCTCACCATTGGATGTTGTTAAATGAGCAAAATTAATGAGCTATGCAGAAATCGCTGGCATCCCTCCTTCCTGGAAAAACTGTCCTTATAATCAGCTGTCACCCCACCACGCCCATCTGGGTTCTTAGGTGAAGCTGACCTGGTCCCCTCTCAGAGGAGGCCTCTGGGCTCTAAAAGTAACCCCGCCCCTTTGTGAGCAGCCTGTCTGCAGTGACTGTGTGAACACACTGGCTCTGACACTGCACACGTCTGGAGAGAGTACGGGAAGGTCTCCTCACTCCTAAGAGACAGGCCTGGATGCTTTCTTCTCACGCGAGGCCTCACGTGCAGCCATGACATCTAATACTGCAGGAGCCCGTGTGTGCTGCACCTATGTTTAAAGGCAGTACCTAAGGCGACAGAGTGAAGAGATGGAAAAATACGTGGATTCCCCTTGACATCTTTGAGCCACTTAATCAACCTTTCTCTAGACTTCTAATTACAAATGGAAATACATTTCCTTATGATTTAAGCCAAGTACCCCTCAAAGTAGGCTGGCCATATTCCCTTGAGACAAAAACAGGATATTGGGGTCACAAAAATGTGATGGGGTTATGTAATATCCCATATTCATGAAAAAGTAGATGGTAAAAAAAGTTTTGTTACATCAACATATTGCGCTAACAATTATTCTTCAGTGACAGAACTCATACAATAATTTAGATAGATATAGAGGGGGCTGTATTTCATCATGACCAAACTATGAATATTTCTCTGATGAAGTCATCTTACACAGCAAATTTCAGTCTTTTCTGAATACAATGAAGGAAAAAAAAAAGGAATGAATACCTTGACTGCTATCACAAGCCAATATAAGCTACTGTCCCACCAGAGAATTCAGCTGTAATAAAAATATAACTAAGTCTGATGAACTGAAGTATGAGTCTGGAAAATCTGAACCAAACTGAATGTAGGACAGGAAGACTTCCTATGGATGGAATGATAGTAGAAATAACAGTATGACTCACAGTCACTGTGTCCCATACTAACCTGATGAAACCAAATAACCAGGTGAGCCCATTCAGTAGTTCACGTGCAATCAAGACCCTCATCACTCCCACACTCTGAATGAGGCCTACTGACCGCCTCTTGAATCCTGACTGCTGCAGACAAGCAAGGGGGCGGCATCTGATCATCACTAGTTCCAAGAAGCCTGGCCCTGACTGTATCAAGTAAATGGACTTCCCCTTTCATCACACTAATAGTTTTATGGCACACACTGATTAGCATAGAGCCTTATGATAAGCAACCTGCATTCAATTTTTTATAAAAAATTATAAATGGGACAAAATTGACATTTATATTAAAATGATGAGATGGTTGGGAAATATGGGAAAAAAACGTACTGTCCTGTTTAAAATAGTATATATGATCAGCCTACCAAAAGGTACTACAGCTATTAAATACACAGGCAAAACAACAAAACTTGATGAATATTTATAGTACGCTGTCATTCTATAGAAAATAAAATAATCAGAGACAAGCAAATTTCATACTTATCTACACAAAGGTCTCTTTTGAGTTTATCATAAGAGACTGACTAAGATTGTTTTGGTTTCCCACTTATCTTCTATCCTCCAGGGTGAGAATTCAGGACATGTCCCCTTTATATAATAGAGTACATTGGAAGCAAAAGTAAAATTCATTGTTCAAAGATGTTTTCTTAGACTCTATGCTGGGCCCTGTGTGAGAGAGGTCCTGAGGGTCAGAACTCACAGTCTAGAGCGGGGTGGCGAACCTGTGGCACGCATGCCCAAAGTGGCACTTGGAGCAATTATTTTGGCACACAGAGCTATGAATACCATTTAAAAAATTATTGTTTATGCTCTTATAGACATAAAAATAATCAATACCTCTATCTCACTCGATGGGTTGGCACGCGAGTCGAGCGAGTATACTCTTATTTCATAAACTTTGGCACTCAATCGCCAAAAGGTTCGCCACCCCTGGTCTAGAGAATGACATACAGTGATGGTAACACAAGGCAGAGATGAGTAAGGGTACTGATCGTGCACCCAAAGTGGGAGAGGAGAGCGTAGGAGACCGGGGGGAGACTGGTGAATGGTTGAGGTAGGAAGAACGGAGAGAGGAGTCAGAGCTTAGAAGAGAGGAAAGAAAACATTCTCAGGAGAAAAAGTGTGGACAAAGTCAGAGAGACTCAACAAATGGCCCATGTGTCCAGCAGATGCCAAAGTCCATGAAACAGCTGTCAGTCCAGGAACAGTGTGGAAACAGAACAAAGCTGAGTTTTAAAAGAACCGTTTATGTATTTGAATTCAGTTTTTTAAAAAGGAAGAATTTCTCATAATTGCAGAAATTATGACAGATTTCACTTTTCATTCTTATGTATCACTATATTGGTTGAATTCTTCACAACATATTCATGCATTATTTATAATGTTTAATGAAAACAGAAATCATTTTCTGCCTTTCATGACTAAGACATATACATTGAACATTTTACAAAACACAAGTTAAAAACATAACAAACATACCCTTGGGACCATACTTTTCCAAACTTGATATATATATAATGTAATATAATAATATGATATATATTATATATATTATATTATGTATATATCATCTTATCATATTATATATATTTTTCATTTTTATTTATTTATTTTTTTGCCAAAATATGATTACACTTTATGTCCCTGTGTTTCTTTTGCTTTTTCTGTTTGCATTTTTTGGTCAATTGTGGTGGTTTTAAAATATTTTTGCAAGTCCCTTGA
The DNA here is from genome assembly GCA_004027555.1 of Craseonycteris thonglongyai. Classification (NCBI taxonomy): domain Eukaryota; kingdom Metazoa; phylum Chordata; class Mammalia; order Chiroptera; family Craseonycteridae; genus Craseonycteris; species Craseonycteris thonglongyai. Next base: position 4,569 of record PVKE010007394.1, on the reverse strand, counting down.
CACACCTCCCTTCTCTGAATGTACGCTAGGCTTGGTGACTGGCTTCTGGTCAACAGAGTATGTAGGAAGTGACAATGTGACAGCCCCAGCTAATTCCCAGAGGGCACGAGAGACTGCCTCAGGTGACTCCAGCCCTAAGCCTTCCCGTCTTCCAGACATTTTGAGAGCAGAGATGAGCCATCTCCACTGTGCTGTCTGAATCCCATTCTATAGAAATTTACAGATAATAATTTTTTATTATTGTTTTAAGCCACTAAGTTTTGGGGTTGGTTGTATGGCAATAGATTAAAAATACACCAATATATTATGGACATCTTAATGATAATGTGTGTAAATCTGCATTATCTTTAAAGGGTATGGTAAACTAACCTTAGTCAATTGGGTCATGTGTATATCTGAAGTTCTATTTGGTAGATAATGGTAGCCACAGAGAAATTTGAGGTAACTGAGAGTTAGCTACTCCCCATCAATGAAAGTAAGGCTCAGACCAAATTCACACACACACACACACACACATGCACACTCGCATGCACACAAGAGCACAAAAGCAGTCCACAAGTTCTGTGAGTGAGGTGAAAACCCAGCTCTGTGTCCTTTACCATCTTGCATAAAAGCTTCAGTCAGGCAACACAGAACATGCAGAATCAGTACGCCTGGGGAACCAAACAACCAGAATCCACACCCAGTCACTGTTTAAAGACCAGCCTGAATCAAAATGAGGTACTGGGTTTTGGGGCTCAAGCCTCAGGGGTCATCTCTAAGGATGGGCCACAGTCTTCACGAAATTCTTATTCTTTTCTTGGACCAATATAGGGAATAGCTCATATAATTTATTCAACCCATGATCTCAAGTCCCACCAATCTGACCAATGTGGTGCATCTCAAACAGTCATTATCATTGATAAGTGTGAGTCTGGGGGTTAGGGTGAGATGGAAGAGGACAGCAGGGGAAGACTCAACACGGTACGGGATCCTGCAACGGGATTGGCTGCCCTTCAGTCGTGACTCCTGGGAAGACAGTTCAGGCCCAGAGAAGAACAACCCGCTGCTAATTCTTGAATTGAGAAAAACGATTAGACCATTACGTGACCAAGATTACAGGACTGAAGCCAATTTACATAAATACTTTCCCATTTTAAAACAAGAGAACAACAAACAAACTTCAGGCTACTGAGGAGCAGCCAGGATTTGGAAAGCAAGGCAGGTTACCTCAGGCAGGTCTGGTGCTGAGAGATAAGTCCGTCCTGTAGCCCCAGCTGAGTCCTCATGGGAAAATGTATAATTCATGGTCCTATTTTCAACTACTCCACTGCTTGAACTCCTTTACACTGAGGATAGGACAGAGAAAGAATGCTTTCGGTGCCAAAGTACCTCTAGACCGGCTGGACAGATGGACAAGGACGGGAGCACAGTGTTTCCCGAGTGTCTGTGCAGCCTCGTGGGGGTCTGGCCAGTACTAGGGAATCAGGAGGCAGCAAATGACAACGGATGAGGCCAAGCCTCCATCACACGGGACGTGACCCCAGGTCTTTCTCCCCTGGACTCTGAGCCACCTGATGAGTGGGCACGGTCCCTGCCACGGGTCTCCTAGCACAGCTCCTAACAGCACAGCCCCACGGGTATTCAGGGATGAGGGATGAGGCTGTGGGAGAAACCTCCTCACTAGGGGTCCAGTCCCTGGCGGGTCCTCTGCAGCTTTTAATTGCAGTTACACAGAAATCATTCGTCTCAGCATGCACACAAACTGTCAGCACGCCCTGCCCTTCAGCAAACACAAAGGCATGCTGCTTCCTCCAGCTCCTGTCATCTTCAGAACCAAGGAGTGGCTTCCAGGAGCCTCCTGATTTATATGACAAATCCAGGCATTAATTAATACGTAGACAGCTGGTAGTAGATAAACAGATGATAGATATAGGATGATCGGTGATAGATAAAGAGGCAATCTTTATATTAATCATGGCTGGTGGGGAGGGGAATAATTCTATATGAAAGGATAGCTAATCTATTTATTTGGGAGCTAATATTGGGGCTGACTTATGAAGGTCACCATTCCAGTTCAGTCCTGTTTAAAATGAGACTTTATAGTGGTTTATGGGACAGGTGGGAAATGATTAACTCTGAATTATAAAGTCTTTTAGGATGAAATGCTGGTGTTTTGATAAAGCAACATACTTGTCTTTTCCTAATGACCTGAATCATTGTTCACTTAGTCACGTCTTATGAAAGAGGTAGGAAATAAATGATTTCATTAAACATTCACTAAATGTCAAGCACTGTACTTCATGCCTCATGTGTAATCTCTAGATAATGCTCAAAACTACCTGTGAAGTAGAAATTATATAAGCCTCTTTTAGAGTGAAAACACAGATTCAAAGAGACTACGGATCTTGCCTGAAGCCCTGTGGTTACCAACAGCAAGGACAGAGGTAGAGCCATTTATTTCTAATTCCAAATCATCATTCCTCTATGACTTTTATAACAGCAAAAGGGGAGGGGAATAAAATGATAAACTATCCAAACAGAGGGAAATAATTAAATAAACTAGAATGTATTTGTTTAGTAGAATATTACAGCCAATAGTGTGTATGTTTATAAAAACTATGTTACACCACATACGTATTCTCATGTTATAGTCTTAAGTAGCAAACTCTGGGCAGAATTTATCACTTAATCTTTATTAAAAAAAAAAGATTATAACTGAGATTAAATAAAAAACTCACCAAACAGGGGATGCTGAGATAGCTCAGCAGGTTGAGCGCTTGCCTTGCAACCATGAGGTCTGGGGATCGAATCCCAGCCCTGGCCCATGCAAAACCACAAGGTGACCTGAGGTGCAGAACAGGTAACTGCCAGGATGGCCTCGGAGGTTCTCACCTCCCATGAGGGAAGCCCCCAGCTAGATTCTGCCCTGTGTGGCCCCATGTCCACCTGTATGGAATGAAATGTCAAAAAAAAACAAACAAAAAAACTAATGATGTACAACTATGGTGACTGCTCTGGGCTGTCCCCTCTGCGCTCTCTCTCTCTCTCTCTCTCTCTCTCTCTCTCTCTCTCTCTCTCTCTCTCTCTCTCTCTCTCTCTCTCTCTCTTTCTCACCTATCAAATAATAAAATAAATCTTTAAAAAAAGAATACTCATCGAACAAAAAACATATCAAGTCTGCACATGGAGAAGAGAAGTTGGAAGGCACTATTACAATTTATAACTCAGTAAGGTAAAGTCACAGGTGAAGACTTTACTACTTAATTCAGAAGTCCTTTACCAGTATGCAGATTTTTACACCTATAAGTACTAAGGCTCTGTGTGAAAAATACAAAGTATTAGTACATGATGTTCTATAATAACAATCTATATTGAAGAGGAGAAGGCAGAGTGAGTATAAAATCACAGCCTCAGTCAAGCATGAGTCCAGTAATATGAAAAAAACAAACAAAAGTAATCACAAACACACATTATTAGATCTAGGCTGCCTCATTCTGATGCTCTTTTGGGATGTTTGTGCCATTTCCCAGGCCAGGAACCCAGGGATCTGCTGATTTATCATCCCTCTCGCTAGGTTCCCTGCCCCACAGCTCTCTCCCTTGAGCATAACTCGTCTGTCTCACCTGAATAACTGTGGCCAGAGTAGCATTTCCAAAACACAAATTTGACCCCTCCACTCTCCTTTTGACAAGAGAGTGGCACCTTGCCATTTCTTCATTGCTTACAAAATAAGCAACACACACTTACTTATACACACACCTTCTCCCTCCCCCATGGTCACCTCCTTGCTCTCTGCTAAGGACTTTTCCACCCCTCACTTACATTCTGTCCCTACACACCAGTCGTCCGGCAATTCGGAAGGGTTTCCTTAGCATTCTCTGAATCCCAAAGGCTTAAGATGTTGCCCAGCACGTCACAGGTGATTTTTGACTTCAGGAAGCTCGATAAATAACACCTCTCATACCCTCCACGTTCAGAACTGAAAGGGAGATTAGATGCAGGACTAGATGTAGAAAGATAGTATCAGTTACTGGATACAATACTCGCTGGCATGAAACTACGGCAGTCGACGACCTATTAGTACTTCCTCCCGGCTGTAAACACCGGCACTCTTCTAGGTGGAGACGGCAAACTGCAGGAGCCCTTGCAAAGGCCGGCCAAGCTCGGTGAAGACATAGCGGAGAGCTGGACAAAGAGGAAAAGGCACTGGTCAGGCGCATGCTATTCCTTTTGTCACACACACCAATCTGGGAATCGGCCCCTTTCCCAGGTAGCATGATGTTGGGGAGGAGCCAGAGCGTGATCCCAAAGAAATGGATCCCATGGAAGCACAAAGCCACAGAGCTGATGCCCAACCCCTACCACAACAGAATGAGTGAATGAATGAGTGAGTGAATGAGTGTTGAGTGACTCTCCACCTGTAGTAGTATTTACTAGCAAGCACACCATTTTTAATATTATATTTTATTGTTAAATTTAATGGGGTGACATTGGTTGGTAACAATCAGACAGTTTCCCAATGGACAACTCCACATCACATCACCCATGCATCCCATTATGTGCCCAGCTCCCAGAATCAGGTCCCCC
>PVKE010007393.1:0-50927 GCA_004027555.1 Craseonycteris thonglongyai | reverse complement strand
TTTTTTTTTAAGATTTATTTTTATTGGTTTTTGACAGACAGAGAGACAGACAGAGAGAGACAGAGAGAAGGGGGAGGACCCGGAGCCGTCTCCATAGTTGACAGCATTAGTTTTCCATATAGTTTCACTCCACAGGTGGGCACAGGGCTGCACAGGGCAGGAACTGGGCTGGGGGCTCCCACATAGGCCCCGGCAAGAACTGAACTGGGGGAACAGCCCAGCTCAGCATGTGGGTCCACATGGGCCGGGGCCGGGATTCGATCCTTGGTCTCCGGGGCTGCAAAGCGAGCGCTTAACCCGCTGAGCCATCCCAGCTCTCCCAGAACACATTTCTATTGCTTTAAGCTACCCAAGTTGTGGTGCTTGGTTGCGGTAGCCCTAGGAGGCTTGAGTACAGACTTTGGCTATAAGGGAAGCTCACTGTGCTGAAAACTTATGGTAATTGTGCCTTGACGAAGACACCTTCATGATCACCGGGGGAGCCACGTTTGAACTGAGAATTCTCCCCGGCATTCTAACTTACTACCAGGTGGTGCGAAGATAGTCAAAAGCCCTTTCCTGAGGAACCCCACCTGTGCCTTACATCAGAACGGGCCCTGTGGGAACAGTGGTGGACACTCTGGCACACCTGTCCAGGCTCTGTCCACTCGCCACACAATCAGTCCTCTTTGGTGACGCCTCAGGGCTAACAGCGCAAAAACCTAGAGTGTGATCCCACCCTTGGGAGAAAGGACCTAGGAAAAAGGCCAGCATGCCCCGGGTGCTGGCTGGGGTCCTTGAGGAAGAGAACTCTGGAAGGACCCAGCCACTGAGGACCCCAGAATCCCCAACCAAACAGGCCTGCACCCACTTTCAGGACTGTCTCCTCAGCTGTTGGGAAAGAGTGTGGCCAATGAAGGGACAGAACAGGGTCTCCTAAGGCAAGGGTAGGAGCTGCCCTTGCGTGTGTCTAAGGGGGCTGATGTTTAGCAATTTGTCACATTGCAAAAATGATTCAATTCTATGGTGCACTGAAGATAGATGGAAACCTTCTTAATAGCTTTGTGGGACATCAGAGAAAGAAACCACATTATCAGACATTTCAGTCCCCTCCCTCCTGTTCTTTCCCCCTCAAAGAGTCTCTAAAACAAGCAAACAAACAAACAAAACTCGCCAAGATTTCTTTAGAGAGAACAATCTAGCTTAAATCTTTCTCTCCCAGAAAAATAAAAGCCAAATTATCATCTATCAATCCACAAGCATGTCTGGGTGGATGTGATGAAATCTTAGTACCTCTTGCCTCTAAGCAACATGCCACACTATTTATTTAAGTGAACAAGCCAGGGATAGTGGTGAGAGTGAGACAGAGAGGCGATACTTGAGTTCTGTTGCCAAAAAGAAACAAAAAGACAAAAAGAAAACCCTGCAAACTTTCTTACTAGTATTTTGTAATCATTAGATAAAACAGAATATAGACTACAACAGTATATTTAAAAGAATACTATAATACAACTAAAGATAGCTTACTCCCACAGATCACAAATGCAAGGATGGTTTGATATTAGGAAATTTATGGATTCCTCATATTCATAGGTTAAAGAAAAAAAACCTTATCAACTAACAAAATTCAAATGTCTCTCTTCCTACACCACTCCTGTTAAATTGGAGACACAGGTTTAACATGAAAAATAATAAGAGTCTACAAAATAGCTGATTGGTTAAATAATGGAAGCACTTTTTACAACATGAAGATAAAGTGAGAATACGTGTTATTACAGCTCAATACATTCTTAAATTCTCAGAAGTTCTAGCCAAAGTGGGGGCACATTGTGAGGCTGAGTTAAACCTGATCATCAGATAGTCTGTATTTGACTTGTCTGATGTTTTAAACACATGAGTTGATTTCCAACATTGAAAAGGCTTATCTGTTTCACATTTAAAAAAAGAATCTGTGGTATATCTCTTTAAAAATGTGACCATCTGTCAACACGAGGCCTATTCTCTAGATGGCAGGAACTGGCTGGAGTCAGAACTTCCCCGTTTAGACAAGGTCTGTGCCCTCCCATCTGCTGAAGGCCTCACCTGGCCCAAGTCACTCCCTGATGTTCCTGCTTGGGCCCCATGGGCATCTGAGTTCAGAACTCACGTAAGATAAGAAATAGAAAAGGAGGTACAAATATTAAAAAGGGGACAAAATTATCATTATAATGTTTGAATGAAGGGATGCCCTACCTGTAATATCCAAAAGAAGGAACTGAAAAAAACATTTAAATGGATAAGAGTTCTGTGAGATGAAGTTATTAAAAAATCCATAAAAAATTAATATGGCAACATGGGGAGGGAGGAGAGTTTAGTCACGATTTACAATAACAAAAAACCTAGAATTAACTTGGCAAGAATTTTGCAGCAATTACGAGTGAAACTATAAAATGTTACTGAGGAAGGGATGCTGGGGCAGCTCAGCAGGTTGAGTGTTTGCCTTGCCACAGCGAGGTCCGGGGATTGAGTCTTGGCCCTGGCCTGTGCAAACCCACATGCTGAACTGTGGTGCAAGTGGTAACCAATGGGATGGCAGTGAAGATTCTTGCCTCCCATGCAGGAGGCCCCTGGTTAGGTTTCCACCCTGTGCAGCCCCATATCCAGCTGTGAGGAATTGAAACCATGTCACAACTAATGATGTACAACTATGGAGACTGCTCTGGGCCCTCCCCGCTTCTCTCTCTCACCTTCTTTCAAACAATAAAATAAAAGTCTTTAAAAAAATGCTACTGAAGAACATGGAAAATGACTTCATGACAAGTAAAACATTTGTGACTTCATGACAAGTAAAACACTTGTGACTTCATCACAAGTAATAATAGGTAAACATACCTATTATTAACCAAATAACATAAATGTAATTGCAATAAAAAATCTAAACATGGCTTTTTTGGAGACACTTGACCAAAAGTCTGAATTGTTCATGACTAAACACTTGAGGATAGCCAGGTAGCCAATAAAAATTTTTAAAGAGCATAATAGAGAGGCATCTGTAGAATAAATTATTAAAATTTATTATAAAATGATAATTAAGATTCTAAAATATGATTATAGGAACAATCAACATAATAGAAACAGAAGGTGCTAATTCAAATCAGCAGGCACAGAAAACATTTTTCAGTCAATGGTATCAGGCAACCAACCAGCTAACCATTTTGAAAAAGGTTAGCTGCATACTCTACACCACAAACTGGTATGTTTTTGTTTTTGTTTTGTTTTGTTTTTGGTATGTTTTTGATGGAACAGAGATTTAAATGTTAAAAAAACAAATAAACAAGACTATCAGAAGAATATTTAGGTGGATTTTATATATTTTCAAGTGAAAAAGGAATTTTTAAAATACTGAAAGATTTGACAACATGAATTTGGTTTTTAAATTTTAAAGGCAAAAGCATAGAAAAAAAGGACAAAAGACAAATTTAGAAACATGTTTGCAGTATTTACAAAACACATTAAACCCCTCGACAGATATAATTCTTACAAATACATAAAAGAAAAAATAGCTGCGTGATAAAAGGGGCAATGATACCAATAGGCAATTCACACACACTCACACTCACACTCACACACACACAGAGAAACAGGAACATATACTCAAAAACAAATGGCCAAGAAACATATGAAAAAATTTAACCTCAATAATAATTGAAGAAATCCAAATTAAAACAGTGAAATGGCATTTGAACTTAGTGTACTGATGATAACAGGCACAATGATATTATTTTTCCTGAGAGTGTGGGCAAATATGAGTAGGCGTTCTTACACCTGACTAATGTGAATATAAACAGACACAACGTTTTTGAAAAGCAATTCAGCTGTATATCGCAAAAAGTTAAAACATGTTTTTAACCCTTCAATTAGGAATTCTCACGTAATCAGAATTTATCCTGAGAACAATACCCTGGATGTGCACAAAGGTTTAGTGTAAACGATACGTCATCATCAGTTCTAATGGAAAACAATTGGGAACATAAAGGTCAACAGTAGGGACTGATAGAAGTGTGTGAGGACATTAGCCAGCATCCACTCTGACTGTGGCTGTGATGAACATTTTATAAATATTTTAGATTTCACCCACACAAGGAAGTACTCTCTCCCACACCAATAATGAGATGGAAGAACGTTTATCACATGGAAAAATGGGACAATGCCCAACAAAAAAGAATTTACAAAATAGCATACAGAGGAAGATCCCATTTCAAATGAGATACATTATACATGTAAGTAAAGACAGAAAAAAAAAGGCTATAAATACATCTCTGGTTAGTAAACTCAGATAGTTTTTTCTGCCACACGCTTATTTTTGAATAATCTTACAAGAGTCTAAGTAGAGTTGCTTTAACAGACGGTCATTGCTTTTTAAGATCATGGTCAATGTTGGTAGGTGCTACTCCTGGGTCAAGGATGGTAATGTTTGGAAACTGCCCATGTCTGGGGTCAGAGTGCTGGCACCCAGATAAAGGACTATAGCCAGTTAGGAGAACAAGATCTATATGTGTACCAGAAAACTTGCATATGAATAAGCTTAGAAAAAAACCCAAATGATGAGATTGTGGGTCTTTTCTACATTCTTCTCCATAGTCCAAATGTGAGGAGATTATGTTATGTTTAGAGTCAGGGGGGAAAAAACACAATGCAGTTGACCCCTTAACAACACAGGCTTGAAATGCATCAGTCTACTTATATGCAGAAATTTTTTCAATACGGTAAGTACTGGAAACATGTTTTTTCTTCCTAATAACATTTTCCTCTATCTTACTTTATTATAAGAATACAGCATATAATACATGCAACATACAAAATATGTTATCAGGAGACGACCACAAACAATTGTCAAGAAATGAACCAAAAACACAGACACTTCTCAGAAGACAGCAGGCCTGATTGGTCAATCACACACAACGAGATGCTTGGCATCATAGGGAAAAATGCAAATCAGGACTGTAATGAGGTACTAACTTATGCACAATCGGCAAAAATGAAAAAGTCTGACATTAGCAAGTGTTGGAGAGGGTGTAGATCCATCAGTAATTATACACATCACTGATGTGAGTGTAAATTGGTGTAACCACTTCAGAAAATACAATAGTTTGGCACATTTCCCTAAAGTTGAACATACACAGTACTATTTAACTCAACAATTTCACTCCTCGGTATGTACCCAAGATAAATATTTCTACATGTTTAAGACTAGGTACAAGAATGTTCATAAAAGTACTGTTTACAATATTAAGAATCTGTGAACAACCCAAATGACCAGTGGATGAGAGGGTTACTGAATAAACTGTGGTATGTTCATGTAATAAAATATTAGAGAGGAGCCAAAACAAATGAATGACAGCAACATGTGGCAATAGGATGAATCTTAACTACATTAGTTGACAATATATACATATACATATGCACAAACTTTGTGAAATACATGTAATATATGCAAGAGACAATAAGACTAGATACAAAAGAAAGCAAGGGAATATTGAACACATAAATCAGGATGAGGGTTCACTTTGTTTCAGAGAAAATAAGTTCGGGGATGAATCTATATAGTTTGATATAAGTTACAGTCTTAATTGGCAAAAGTGTAGCGTTTTTGGGGGGTGGTAACTTCATGAGTACTTTCTGAATTATGTACTAAAAGTAACAGGAAGTCATGTATGGATAAATAGTGAATGTGTTTCACGAACCACAGATTACGGTTACTCTAATTCTGTGCACCAGTGGTCCAATTAAAAAACAAAACAGAACAAAACAAACAAACAAACAAACAAAACAAAACAAAACAAAAACATTATGTTGGGATGCCAGGATAGCTTAGCGGTTTTAGCATTTGCTTGGTAATTGTGAGGTCAGGGGTTTTACTCCCGAACCCTGGGCCGTGTAACCCCATATGCTGAACTGCAGCACAACTGGTAACCACTGGGATGGTTCGACTGCAAAAGTTCTTGCCTCCCATGTGGGAGGCACCCTTGTTGGGTTCCCACCTCACCTGGCCCACATCCGCCTGTGTGGAATGAAACCATGTCACAACTACTGATGTACAACTATGGAGACTGCTCTGCCCGCCACCCCCTCCCCACCTACTCTCAAACAATAAAATAAATCTTAAAAAAAACAAACAACCCCTCCTCCGCTATGTTTAATGTAAGTTAGAACAGAATAAGAAAAACACAATTATTAATGAGAGGAAAACTAGGAAGCACGAATCTCGATGACAGACTGAAGATTCAATTTGAAGGGACACATCCAAGGTTTGGAGAGTCAACTAAAAGTCACAGACAAAGGTGTAGCCCCTAAAGTGCTCTAAGAAGGAAGTTAAAACAGACCTACCTGGAGAATGTCTTTCCTTTTACAAAAATTGTCTCCCATTTCAAAAGTACCCTCTGACACCACTCAGCAAAACCAGTGAACAGCCCGATGATCTTGGGCCACTGAGGATGGGGGTTTCGCAGCTTTTTAAGACAACTAAGCTGTCTTCATCTGCTCAGAATGACTCCTCTCATGCTATCTGATTCCTACAAGGCATTAAATGTGAAATAAGGCCTTGCTGGGCGGTTTGCCATGAAGTATACTTTTACACCTTCTGTAACCTATGCTCACGGCAACCCGGAACCCTGTAATGCATATCACAGTGCTTTGAAGGTTTGGGCATTTCCAGGCAATATGTGTATTTAAAAATATATATATAAGTAATATGATACTTTACTGTCATCCCCTTATCACAAATATAAAAGCTGGCTCTACTTTTCAGACTCTTTAAGATTTGGATGAAACCACAACCTGTCACTCCAGCCTCTGGCCCACGTCCGCCTGTTCTTTGCACACTGCAGGCATTTCACGAATGGCTGTTGGGTAAACTGGCCTTGTTTTCCAAATAATTTGGAAAACCCTGGATTGCCAGAGAAAACACTCATGGAGGGAAACATGCTTTCTACAGATTGTATGTTGTATAGTGAAGAGTGACCTGCGAGGTGTGAATGTCTTTGCGGTGGTGTGTCTGTCGAAAGAAGAGCCGATATTTGGGGCTATCCCTGGAAGTGAAGGTGGCAGCCGTTATCTGTGAGGTTGGCTGCTGTGGCCAGGATATATCTTCCAAGTATATACAAAATCCAGGGAGTTGGAAAATAACATGCATCCCCCCGGCCCTCCCCCCATACACTGATTCAGCAACAGTGATCAACCGAACCAGCTGAGAGATTAAGACAAAACCCCCTACATTGACGACCTTCTCGTTAAGAAGATAGTCAAATTCTGCAAATCACTTTGGTGTGTGCATTGAACTTGTTCACCAAAAGGCAGCAGCAAGACTAAAGGGAAAATGAAAGAAGTGATTAAGACCTTTCCCATAAGGTGGGGGGTCAGACGCAGGTATTGGCGAGAGAACACCTACCGCAAGAGGCAGCCGAGTCTCGCTTCCTGTCCACGAAAGGCACACTTATCTGAAAGGAGAAAACTCTCACATACTTTTCCGAAGACCTTAAGCAAGTCCATGCACACGTCCCTATGTTCCCATTTAAAAGAATGTTACATTTAAAAGAAGATCTGGGCCACCCCTCGCCTCATTGTTGCTCTTTTGGATTAGTCCCAGATGCCTGCTTCATTTTTTTGTTGCCATCTGAGCACATGTTCGTTCATTTCCCCCTAAATTGACTTGCTTGCTGGTGTCCAAGTGTTAAGTCATTTTAGGTGTGCAGGTTCTACCGGCACAGCCCACTGGCCAAGCACTGGAGTGCAGTCACGCTGTTGGCTTGACCTGACTTGCATTTGCTGAAATGTGACGGTACCTGAGGCATAAACAGACTTCTCCCATGTCTCCTGGCTGCTGGGGAGAGGAGGTGGGGAAGGGGAGCAGAAGGGGATGGGGCAGGCACAGTAAAGGTGCTTCTTTTGTCCTTTGCTACCCAACAACCCCGCCCCCCCTACACACACACTCTCTTAGATTGTTGCCAAGCTATGCTTTATATGCCTATCCATACTGCCTCCATTCAGTAAAATAAAAACTCACCTACCAACACGCACCCTGTGAAGCTGGGGTCAGCATATCAGCACCGATAAGACATCCTGAGCCTTCCAGGCAGGTCTCCTCACGAGTTTGTGTTTGCACGCAAAAAACAAAGCAACAGACAAGGAAGTGAGGGCGTGCGCAGAGCTTCGTGATAAAAATCGCAATAAAATTGGGCTGGCCGGGTCTTTTCCCCCCTCACTAAAGCGTTCACTGTACTTATTTCCTTATTAAAAGCCTTTGGGGTATAACTGACATAGAGTCAACGTCACAGACTTAAAGTGTCCACTTGGATGATTACTGACATTTGTATATGTCGTGAAACCGTCACTGCAAGATTCCTAACATGTCTGTCCACTCCAGATGAAGTTACCTCGTGGACATGGCCAGTGTTTAATAGCCAACTTAGGAGCAGTTGAGGTTGTGAGGGGATTTGACTTTACCTCCTGAAGCCCAGGGATTACCATGGGGTCCCCGATAGTATTGAAGAAGCCAGTTGCACTCCTCCCCTCCCCCATCCACCTCTTCTGCAGGGAAAAAACCTCTCTGACCAACAGAAGACTTGCGACTTGCAGTGTGACTCACCCTCAGTCCTAGGACTCACTTGGGCTCTGATAAGAGGCCGTCAATCTGTCCTCCTTTTGTTTATAGTGAGTCACGCTGGAAATCAGGCAGCTCCTTTTTTTTTTCTGTCTCCCATGCCATGGTCAGGCAAGAATCAGAGGCAGATACACGTCCCCATTCAAAGTGCAGTCATCCTTCAAAGTGTCCCGTGCCTCCCGCCCTTAGGTTCGCACTTGTGACTTAATGGGGACCCCTACTGGTGGGCCCGAGGGGCGCCACGTGTTGGAGTTGAGCTTGGCCTTTCTTCCCATGTACCTCAAGGCCAGATTGGAGCGAGCTACAGATTTGCAAGAGGAATGGGAAGCGGCAGCTGCATTTTCGGTACATCCTGTCCCTCCCCGCCTCCCAATTATTAGTGACAAAATGGGGCGTGAGTCACAACTTTCAGGCTATGCCCACACTGGGGCAATTAACCGCGTAATTGCTTCAGGGATGAACCTTCCCCAGCTGCATTCCACCCCCGTGGTAGCGCTCCGGGCTGGGAGCCAACAGCCTTCAGCAGCGTGGCTTGTGAAGCAGGCCTCAGTGGCACGTCTTCTAGCCAATGCCTTCTTGCCCCTGATTTGGAAGTCCCACACATATGCCCTGATGGGTGCGCGGGGGATGTTTCAAGGAGCATTAATGTCATGATCAAGTCGACATAAAGTAGAGTCCTCTGCTGTTTTGAGAACAAATCACCATAGCAACTCAGCCACCCCAGTTACAGGAAGCTCAGTACAAGACCGAAATAAAAATCCACACCAAGCCTTTCTAGTGAGAACGGCTGACCGTGACTTTCAGTTTTAGCCCCCACATATTTGGGTGTTATAAATTGCTGAAAGAGGTACTTTAAGTAAGTATAAAACTATACAACCAGGTTACAAACCCAGGGGTCCCAGGGCATTCTCTCTGCCAGTCTAAACACAAGCTAATCTCACTGCCACATAGCAGCATTGTGTTGTGAAAATAGAAGCTTCAGGAAAGGGTTCTGTGTTACGATTGTGACTTGCCAGTTCCCATTCCAAGTTGCAGGTACATGACTATAAAGGCTGATTTTTAAGAAGAGGCAAATCATTCCAAAAACAAGTCTTTGGTTGGTGTGAAAAGATGAAAAACCACTCTTTTTGTTACCCCCTCACCCGCTAGGATCCTAATACTGGGTTTTGGTTTCATGAATGATCTGTTCTCTCTCCAGCATCTTTCTTCTCTCACCCTACTCTGCCCCTGCCTTCGATCACCAACAAAATCACGTTTGTTGTGTGGCTTCCCGTTCTTCTTTTCTGCATCCACACCACCCTTGGCTTCTTCCTCAGCCCCTCAGCCTGGCGTGGGCCCATGGGCTCCCCGGACACCGTCCAGGATAACCAACCAGAGCTCTGCATCACGGGGCCCTCAGACACCAGTGTGCACACTGCTCAGCTCCTAACCCCATGAGTCACTCCCTTCAGACTCTCTCCAGCTTTTGAGTCTGGTTGCTGCACGATTTAGAATCTTCTAATCGCCTGTCTCCTCTATCTTCTCACCTCCTAAATTTAGGCACTTTCGACTTCTTAGCTTTAACCAGTTACCTGATGTCTTCAATTCTCACTTCTGTTCAGATGCCTACTAACTCTTACATCGAGACCGCCGTCCTCCGTTGGGCATCTCAAAATTAACTTCATCAAAATTGAATTTAATCATCCTCCCAGCACAATCATGTCTTTCTCCAGACCCTGTGAACAGCATCATAAATTCCCTGAACTTAGGCTTAAAGGCTAGGCGTTTAATTTAGACTCTAGGCATATATTTTCTTGGCCCCCCCCCCCCCCCATAGACTGTCCTCTGATGTTCCTTTGCATTTCCAAAGCTGTAATCTTAGTTCTGGCCACCATTGCCTATGGCTTAGAGGTTGTTACGACAGCTTCTGAAAATGGTCTTTTCACCTCCAGCCCTCGCTTCTAGGTAGCAAGGTATGGTAGGAAGTAGGCTTTGGAGTTTAACCTCCTCCTCTGCCATTTGTTTGCAGCGTGGCTTTAATGTCTTAATCACTGAGTCTTAGTCTCCTTATCTGTAAAACAGGTAAAATCCTTACTTTGGGGGTGTGAAGATTTAACAGGGGAACACACGTAAAATATGTGGCACATGGTAAGTGCTCAATTAGTATTATTCATTCCTTTCCACTTCAAACTCACTACTGCCAGATCCTATTCCCAAGTTTTGCATACTTGCTCTTGACACTATTAAGTAAGATGCATGAAAACAAACCAGTTTGCCTTTTCTAGGACATATCTGTAATTAGATATATGAGAGTGGACACCGGCCAGTCTCTCACCCCTCACCAGTGGATTCTAGAGTCAGAGTGCTTGGGCTTGATTCATGGTTTTCCTCATTTATTGCTGGGTGATCTTAGGCAAATTACTTCACCTCTCTGTGCCCCAGTTTCACTACAGTAAAAGAGGATTTTAAATAACAGTACCTTGATAGCTTTGTCATGGGGATTTAACAAGATCATGCACAAGTGCTCAGTAAATGTGAGTTCTATGACTACTATGAAGAAAGGGTTAAATATTTTACCAGAGTCTTTATTTTGACATTAAAACGTTTTGAGAAATAACTTTCCTATGCTTTGCTAAAAAGAGAACTGGGGAGATACTAATTTTGCCCCACTTTACAGAAAAGGGACTAAACCCGAGAGGTTAAGTAACTTGCCTGAAGTCACACAGCTGTAAACAGCTAACAAATGGGATCTGATGCCAGACCCACCACATCACCTGGTTTCTTCCCAATAAGGGTGGTGGGGGAGGGGGAGAACGTTATTATTTCCCCCCTCCGGTGAGCTGATAGGAAAAAAAAAAAGAGAGAGAGAGAGAGAATTGGTTCCACATTTTAAAGTAGAAGCAAAAAAATAATTAAATCATAGAAAGGAGCTATTTAGTTAACTAATAATTAAACTTAAGGGATTACAATAAATTCTAGATGTGTCAAAAAGTCATCCACTTCTTTCAACCTTGACTTTGAAGGAACAAAAATGTATGAGTCAGGGGTGGCAGGAAATTAATCTCTGTTAAGACGTCCCAGGCATTGTGCTCACCACGTATTCATTACATGTCAACACATAAGTATTTTCAGAAGGAAAATAGTTTTTCCCCCTCCTTAAGGAGCTGTGCTACAAAATGAAAAACAACCCAAAGAAAAATATACTGAAGCTTTGGAAACTGGATTTACCAAGCATTTCAAATGCAATAGGAGTGTGTCAAAGAGCAGTTCAGCTTTAATAATTTATTCTGCATAACAATATAAAAACCAAATTAAATATTCTCTGAAGTTTAAATTATATTTGCCAACACATTGGTAAATACAATGCACTGGGAATATACGCCCATTCACTATACATTATTTTTACTTTGTCCACAGAACGCTGAGAAAAAGTACTGAATAAATACACATTTTATTAAAAACAAACACATGGACTCTGTTACAAATTGATACAAATAATTTATGTCTCCCACCTATCCAAATTTTGGCTTACATACCCTTAAATCAAAAAGCAACAATGGTGTAGGTCATGAATAACCTGTGGATAAAGATGGTAAATTAAGTACTGAAGTTGAGAATTGAAAAGAGGCATAAACCTAAACAGAAAGCAAAAAAAAAAAATAAAGAAAAATGACAACTCATGTCGAAGTCTGGGTGAACTTTCATATATTCAAGACTGAGAAAAGAATTTTCCTAAAATATTGGTTTCTAAGAGGACATTTCTAGGTTAAATTGAACAGCAAAGAGAAGGGAATTTCCGTAAAGAGTTTTGAGTCAAAGGAAAATCAAATTATGCTTGAAAAACAAAAGCAAAGACTAGTAATTGTCTGCCTCTCTCCCCCCACACCCAAATTTGCTTCAGTGCAGGTTTTCCTACTTGGGGCCACTTATGAATTCTGTATTGTTATCTCAACACAGCCAAATCTAGACTGAACCCTCTGTATTTCCACTGGGTTGATGAAGGGCACAATGATTTTCAGTCCCTCATAAGCTGGGAAACTGCTCTCTGGATGTACTCAGACATATTGTAGACGTAGTTTACTAAGCCTCAGACTGAAGAAACAGCAACTTATTGCCAAAAGGACATTATTTATGACTACTATTAAAAACGATTTCTTTTTGTATAGTTTCAAGGAAATATCAAGAGGCACTATGATTTAAATGAACAAAACTGAAAATGACTTCTCACAATATTTCATATGCTTAGGTTTTTATGCTAAAAACTTGTAAAATAGAATGCTGATCTCAAGTTTTTATTTAAATGTTATCACAAAGCTAAGTTAGTTCGTAACTGAATATTTATAATTTTGAAAGAAAAAGGCAAAGTAACAATGCTAGAAAATAAAGTGAAATAGTAATTTTGCAACTGTGTGCATTTCTAATTCCTTTGCCAAAGATTCTTAGATTGTAAAAATTTGTAAAAATGTTGGATGCAAGTAAATACTTGATGGTCTATTGAAGGCTTTCCACAAATTTATTTATTTAGTTGGCAGAGGAAATGGCAGTGATAGCCTTTCACTGACAATGATCAAGTTCATAATTCAAATACATACGTAATGGGGCACCTGCCTTCAACTACCCAGTAGGTGCAACAGCAAATAACAGAGTCTGGGAGTCAGGGGCCACCAGCTCTCTAAATGCAACTGGCACTGCTATCTCTGTTGTGCTAGGTAACAAGGACTGTTTAAACAGTAGCTTCAAGAGGAGCTTATTTTTGCAAACTTGAGTGAAACCCTTGTCAAAGAAGGTGCTCCATTAGGACTTTCCTACATGTAATGGAAGGACAACAACAGGCAGGTGGAGTTGTACAAGAGGAAAGATAGAAGTTACGTACTTCAAGCAGAAGCGTTAGAATAGGGTGAAGAAAAATGCTAAGTTATCATGATTATTTGAGATGGCGTGTCTATTTTCACGTACTTTTAACGATGACTGAACCTCTTAAAGACATACATATGAAGGTGAAAGTTAACATATATATGTACATACCTGACAGTTTTGGTTTTTATACTCAAGGGTATATTCTAAACCCAGGGATGAAGTCAGTAGCCCAAATCTTTATCCTTCTTTAAACTGATTTTTTGTTTCTTGTCTTTTCTCTACTCTCCAAAGCACTGTACAGTTCCATGATAACCAATAAGGCTAATTGATACTCCTTAATTCATTCTAGTGGTAGCCTTGTATAGAGTTCAAAATCCACATGTGCTTTAACAGTATTAAGATACTTTAACATGACAAGAAATAAAGAAGGTTTTCAGTTTGGAGAGGACAGTTAAAAGTACTTTTGTTCAAGCTGAAGACCATTTTGTGTTACATGGTCCGCGGTCTCCTCTGAGTTGAGTGTGACTGACAAGACATGGCTGAAACATTAAGCTGTGTGGCATGGCTAACAGAATCGATGTCTATGTCAGCTCTTGAGGTAGACAATTTACTACTCGCTACCAAATATGTGAATAATAACAAAGTTAATAATGTTTAAATAGAAAAGTTTAAAAACTGTTCAAAGATGCTCTGAATGCCCTGTGTGTACACCTCAGTAAAAGGCTAAGTGAAATCAGGTTTAGAATGAGACTGCTTTCTTGATAAATTTTTAATTATACATTTCTTCAGAATTTTTATATGATCTATGCATTGATTTTCTCCATTTGCCTACCATCCTTGTAGCTCAACTCCATGAAGGAAGAGCAAGTACTATACTGTGGGCTGCTCCTTTGCTTGCCCTCACACACAGATGCAAGAGGCACCGGGCTCGGGAGGGTGAGCAGAGGGGAATCAGAGAGGAGGAGCGGGCCTTGGGTTTCTAGAGGATGCAGTGCTGGTGGTCTTCAGAGAGGTGGAGAGAGGCGGGGAAAAGATGCAGCCTCAAGAGACTCTTGCAACCAGCCATTTGGGCTCACAAGGATTACTGGGGTTTCAGAGGTTAATTATCTGTAAAAACCGGGAATTTAAAGGGCTCCTCACACACACCATCAAATTCTGTAACTAGGTAATTCATTTCATGTTTTAAAAATGCAGGTTTTGAACACCTGAGTGCTACATGCACATCTATTCAGGTGACGAGAAAATCCATCAGCTGGTTTTAGGGTAGGATGTCTTAAGTTAGTAGGTGAGAGCCCCCACGATTTTTCTTAGAAGCAGGGGGTGGAAGAAGGACGTAGTTGGGGCAGATGTGTTGGAGACACACTGGTCAGGAATGGATAAGAGATGTCTCCCTCTCAGCATTCCGGGGGTTCCCTCTTGAGATAGCAGGTAAGAACACGGCTGTGTGTGTTACCGGTTTGTGTAGGAGACACAAGTCTCTTCTTGTCTCAAAAGTGGCCCTCTATAAACACCTGTTGAAACTGTACCTGATCCTGACACACCTCCCTGAAACACTGAACTGACCCTGGCAGGGACGGTGCAGGCATGGAGAGCTGGCCTGGGAAGGGTACAAGGATGCCTGAATGCAGTCGGGGGATGGCCCCTGGCTTCTGGTCCACTGACCCAGCAACCAGACGGAGAGCGCAGTGCTGGGAGGAGACCCAGCCGCGGCGCTCACTTCGCCTTCCCTCTGGACAGGATGTCCGCATAGGAGGAGTGAATGAAGTCGTGGAGCTGCTTGGCGTTGGCAGCGTGGCCCAGAACACGTGCGAGCTCGTCTCGCGACAGGCTGGCTAGCTCTGCAATGTTCCTCGCGCGGCTCATCAGGGAGCGGCAGTTCTTGGCATTGACCCCCGGCATTTTCAACAAGAAGTCCTGGGGGCCGGGGCTGTACCGTTCGGACTCGGGCAGCGTGTCCGAGTCGGCGGTGACCGCCAGGGCGGTGGCGGCGTCGGGCTGCGGCTTGTTCTGCTTCAGCTCCTCGAACAGCTCGGCGCTGGCGTGCGGGGAGGGGCACCAGAGCAGGCGGAGCCGCGGGAAGTGCAGCGTGAGGAGGGTGAGCTTGGAGCTGATGTCGTTGCTGGAGATGTCCTGATGGAAGGCACCTCGGGCAGTGAGGGAGAAGGGCTTGCCGGGGTCAAACTCGATCAGGAGCAGCGGCCGCTTGTAGTAGCGGGACATGGAGACGCACTGGCTGTACAGGCGGCCGTTATTCAAAGAGCCAATCAGGTCGCTGATGCTCTTGCGCTCCACGCACATTTCTGGAGTCAGAATGTAATCCCCAACCTCTAAAGTCACTGGCTCGATGTCGATGCCCCGACGGTGGATGAGAGACGGGAGTTCACTTCGAAACTCACGCATATCCACAACTATGGTTTGTTGTGCGCCTTTCTGCTCCTGGCCACCTGTGAAGAGAAAACAGCATTTTAAGTTAATGGCTCTGAGCCAGAACTTTGCAAGATGAAATGCAATGAAGTGTAAGACCTGTTTCTGTTGTTAACTTTTGATGCACAGTTACATAATACTATGTGTTATGATTCCACATTTTTCTAGTTTCTACACAGAGTAAAGAAAGGCGATTTCCCTTAAACTGAATAGAACTAATAGGGATGTTAGAATCGGCGGGCGGTTCCTTCCTTACAAAAATCCATCAGTACCAGCATTTATTTGCCCCCCTTCCCTCTGTAGTTCCCGCTATAGACCCTCATCGTTGCACTGACCACATTTTACAGATCACCGTATTTCCAATTCCTAGGACACAGCCTGGCACACAGCAGATGCCTGAAAATGCTTGCCGTGTAAACTGCCTTTTGAGCTGTTGTGAACAATTATGGAGGTTTGAGGGTCTGTATCAACGAGTCCAGGGATGGGTAAAAGGAAGAAACTGGGAACAACAAGAACACCTTAGAACAGAGCTTCTTTCACTCAACTGTACCAGGCTACAAATACTTTAAAGAGCAAATTCTTTTTTTTATTCCTACCACTCAGACTTACTCTTTATTTTTTTTATAAAAACATTAAATGGTTGAGGTGACCGTGGTCAGTAAAATTATATAGGTTTCAAGTGTACAATTCTATAAAACATCACCTGCATATTGCAGTGAGTGCTCACCACCCAGAGTCTAGTCTCCTTCCGTCACCATGGAGTCGACGCTCTTTACCCTCAGCCTCCCCCACCTCCTCTTTCCCTCTGATAACCACCATTCTGTGGTTTCCGCCAATGAGTGAATGTGTTTGGTTTGCTTGTTGCTTTTTGTTTTATATCTCACACATGAGTGAGATCATATGGTAAAGAACAAAATCTGTACTTGGTCTGGGCTAGGGTCTAAGACTGCATCTCTAACACGCTCCCAGGTGATGCTACTGAGCTGGTTTAGAGACTATACAAGGGCTGTCGTAGGCAGAACAGTGGCCCCTCCAAAGTCCGAGTCCCCATCTCTGGAACCTGTAAATAGGTGACTTCACAGGGCCAAAGGGACTTGGCAAATGTGATTAAATTATGGATCTCCAGACTAGGCATTTGTTCCGAATGATCCAGGCAGGCCCACGTGTGCTGATACAGGAAAGAGGCAAGCAGGGAGGCCAGAGTCAGAGCGTGGACTGTGACGGTGGAGGAGGGGCTGCCAATCAAGGGACGCAGGTGGCCTCGAGAGCCTGCAAGGACAGGGGGTCGCCCCTGCAGCCTTCAGGGAGAATGCGCCCCTGCCAACACCTTCACGTGAGCCTGGGGAGACCCATCTGGACTCTGGAATTGTAAGATAATAAACATGTGGTGTTTCCAGCCACCAAGTTTGTGGTAATTTGTTCCAGCAGCAATAGGAAACTAACGGGGCCGAGAGAGCTCAACTCCAAAGGACAGACTCCTCTGAACAGCTTTGTGTGTGGTACCTGCACACTCGAATCTTCCTCCATACTGCGTAACATTCTGGGGTTCTCCAGGAAATGTCACCGAGCTATCTGAGGTAATAAGACTCTTCTTCAAAAAGACCTGGATGCTCTGAGGCAGTGTTTCCCAAGGGATGATCCGGGACCATGTCCATCAGACGCCCCTGAACTGCGATCCCAAATCAGAACATCTATGGACTTAGGTCTGTGAGTCTAGTTCTTATAAGCATTTGAGGTTATTCTTAAGTATACAGAATTCCCAGACTCACTGCTCTAACTGCGCTTGACCCCAGCAAAGTGTCATTCCACTCAATCAGACTGCTTTTCTCATGCCACCTGGCTGTCAGCTGCTGCTACGGGGAGACAGGAACGTGGGCAGTGGGCAACGGTTATTCCTGGATTGCAGTGCACTTGGCATTCAGGTCCTGGTGGCAGCCACAGTTTGGATACTGCACAGCAATGAGAGTAGTGCAGCCCTGTGATCTGGAGAAGCACCCAGAAGCAAGAAACAAATCCAGAGAGAGAAGGGAGAATGTACCCCCAACGACGCCTACCTATTTATCCAGGAGTTAAACTGTCTTTTTCTGGATAAGAACCTAATCATCATTTATAAAAGTTTCTTTGCAAAAGTACATTCTGAGTCTCAACCAGCCATATTTCAAAGCAACACTGGGACATAACCAATTTCCAAGTTGGGGTGCACAGAACACAACCCCACTTGTGTTACAGATGAGGAACCTCTGATTCAGGAAGGACACATTTCATAAGGGGCAGAGCTGAGGCTAGGGGACGGGAGCAGACACCCATTTTTAAGTTTGTGGAGAAAAAACTGAGTCCTCTGCAGAACCTCTGGACCCTCACCACCTCATTTCACACAGGACAGGACTCACCTGCTTTACGAGTGTCGGCGGGAACACTTGTGGATGTGGGGCCTCTTACCAGGTCTAGGTTTGTTTCACTTCTGCCTTCTCTTTCTTCAGGGACAACCATGCTTGCCTTTTCCCTGGGGGAACAAAGCATTTCAGATGTTTTTTGAACAAACTTCAAAATTCCAGATTTGAATCTTTTGTTAATTATAACATAGAAAGTGGTCTCCATGATTGTTTAAAAGAGAATACCAGTAACGGGTAAAGGAAGAAGAAAGAATTTCTTGGTTGGGTACTGCTTCCGATCTTCCAGAGTCAGATAAGCTGTTGTTTATTTTCTATTCTATGTGTCCCTCAAACACTTTCAGACATGAAATGAGCATGTAAAGAAATGCCAGAGAGACTGTTGAGACTTTTTAGAAAAACATGCTAATGTGTTATTGAGCATTAAAAATAATCTAAATCATTTATGTAACAGTATTTTCAGGATAATCATAAATAGGGATGGTTGAAAATCCCTATTGATTAAGAAGATGAAAACACACATGGCAGACCTTTGATTTGAAAAACTCCAGGTGAAAGACCCCCCTGACCCTTCTCAATTTTAAAGGAAAGTCAGGGTTAATACAAGAAAGCAAATTGCCAACAGAGAGTTAAAGAAAAAAATCAACATCTCAGGTTTCAAAACCAGTAAAGTATGTTATATTCAATTCATGAAACAGCAAGTACTACATGTCCAATCTATATAAGGCATGACAGAAAAGATGGATAAGGCTGGTCTCTCCCCTTGTAGGGCCTGTGATTGAATTGAGGAGACAAAACAACCATGAAAAAAATGTAAAACTAACCAACTGCAATAAAAAAAAAGACTAGGCTAAGGTAAAACTGAAGAGAAATATTCAATATTAACAAATTACTTCAAGAAGCAAAGTCAACAAAGATTTTCCAATTGAAGGATGGCCCAT
This sequence comes from Craseonycteris thonglongyai, assembly GCA_004027555.1. NCBI lineage: Eukaryota > Metazoa > Chordata > Mammalia > Chiroptera > Craseonycteridae > Craseonycteris > Craseonycteris thonglongyai. The sequence goes on along the minus strand of PVKE010007393.1, from coordinate 31,719 downwards.
TTCTACAACCACTCTGGATGATAAGGGAAGTTTGAGAGCAGGGCATCACTAAACGACACTGCTAAAGAACAAAAATTGTAATTTTAAATTCGATGCTATTTGAAATGATACACAAATGACAAGTTATTATCAGCACAACATTTTATACACTGATCTCAAGGGGGCAGACAATAGTTCCAATCCTGTTTTTCCTCCTTACTCTCAATACCCATGTCAAGCGTCACCTGCTGAAAAATCCTTTGTAATGCAGGGCTTTGGCAGCCACTCATTACTGCTCCATTAGATCTACTAGATTCTGAGGACAAGGGGGGAACCACTCAAAAAAATTATTGCTTTCAAATTTTTCTTTAAGATTTGGGATTAATACTGGGGATTTACTTTATTGGCTAAGCTATATGTCACACACAGGGCATCCCAATGTCCTGATTAATTTCTAATCTGTGAGTGGTTAAACAGCATAGTGGGTTGTAGTGCAGATTCTAGATCAGGGGTCCCCAATCCCCAGCCCACAAACCTGTCCCAGTCTGTGGCCTGTTAGGACCAGGGCTGCACAGTAGAAGGTGAGTGGGCAAAGCTTCACCTGTCTTTACAGCCGCTCCCCATCGCTAGCGTTGCCGCCTGAGCTCCGCCTCCTGTCACATCAGCAGCGGCACTAGATTCTCACAGGAGCAGGAACTCTACTGTGAACTGCGCATGTGCATCCCTCCCTGTGTCCCCCATCCCCTTGGAAAAACTGTCTTCCATGAAACTGGTCCCTGGTGCCAAAAAGTTTGGGGACTGCTGCTCTAGATGATCCTTATTTCCTGGATTTGAAACCTCTTACAGGCTGTGTGGCTTTAGGCAAGTTGTTTAATTGGCTGTGCCTCAATTTTATCTCTAAAATGGGAATAATGATAAAACCTACCTCAAAAGACTGTTACAAAGTTTACACAACCTATGTAAGGCACTCAGAACAGTGCCTGGCACATAATAATCACTACATAAATGTTCGTGGTTATTATGAGAGGACTTTTCCTAGAATAGGGTAACCTCATTTCCCAATTATCCCCGATTATGCTAAAAAAATGGAGATTTACTCTCAAAATTCCACAACCGTTTCAATTAGTACTATTAAATAAAACATCCAGTTTACTATGAAATGTTATAAATACAAGTTGAATCTGAGAAAAAATAATACTCTTGAGATGAAACCATGGCTGTGAAGAAAATATTGTGTTTCTAATGAGTAACTCAAATGATCTTAACAGAAATTTGTCATAATAATAAATGCTCAGTCCCTTGCTTTCAACATTTAGCATAATTATTCAAGTTACTCTATGTGGAAGGCGCAAATAACTTAAAATTTCAGATTCCTAGTTCCACTTAATCTGAAGTACTGAGGTGTTTTAGTTTTGCTTTAACATCTTCAGTGGTATCTGAATGGCTTGTGTAACACGACAACATAGGGAGGAGCTGAAGCAGAGGTCTTCAAATGGGCCTTTATTCAAGCCCTCACGCTAACCCATCTTGTGATCATATTTTCTAACTAACATTTTAAATAGTCTTACCCTTTCCTTTGAAAAGCAGTGACCTCTGCAAAACTATGTATGCTCAGAATGTCACTAATTTTTCTACCCAGGGAGCGTTTTATTATCAATACTTAGAAGCGTCATCTTTTTCCTCTTCACTTGTCATTGCTAATCTACTGATCTTTAGTCCACACGGTCCTTCCCCTGCCAGCTCCCTTGATTCACTCTTCCCTGCTTATTTTACATAGTGGCTCTGCTCTTGTTCTTACCACAGCACCCACGGAGGTCCTGGCAAAAGCACATTATCTTACTCTCACATTACATTTTTCTCTAAGCATAGGCTCAGTGTAAATGCTCTATCAGCAATGCACCTCACACACATTTTGCTCTTCAAAACCAACACTTCTCAAGTTCCCCAGGTTTTCTGGGAAAGTATCTCAAGATTCTAAATAGAGTAGCTATTTGATCACTGTGTAATGTGAATAACTAACCTATAATAAGTTGACAGTCACCATTGAGAGAGTTTAAAAATTAGGCCAGACACTGGATGAAACAACACTAAAATCTGGTGTGCAAATTACTGTATAGATTAGAATGCAGGAGACAGCCCGTATTCCAGGTTGTGTTGAGTGTATTTCCAATACATGCCAGGCTTATCCAGACCTTGTCACTGAGCCCTCTGATGTGTAGAATCTCTTGTATGAACCAGGGAATGCATGCACCTCGCTACAGTCTACCAAACGGACTCTTTTTGAGGTTGGGCTCCCGATGTACTGGAGAAGAGGTACCGGTAGTCTCATGAGGGAAGCCTGGAGCATAGACAGTCCCCTTTTCAGGTGCCCTCCTCCCCACATTTGACCAGGTGCCTGAGGCTCCAGCACGTCAGGTAGGGGTTACTGCAGAAGGCCTGGGCTTACTCAAACCCTGCCCATTCCCAAAGAAGGCCTGTCTCCTCACGCCCCTGGGCAGCTTCTGGGAGATGAGCTCTGAGCCCTCGGAACATTCTGCCTGATCAGAGGGCTTTGTGTGCCTGAGGCCGGGGCCCCACGCACAAGTTAGATCAGATGCTTTACGCCAACCATGTGGTATGGTCAAGCCTTGGTTTTGCGCTGGGCGTGGGGTGGTGGGGTGGTGTGTCCATGCATTCTGTGTCTCCGTGACTGACCCCCAGTAAAGATGCTGCACCCCAAGGCTCTGGTGAGCATTCCTGTCACACACTGCTGCTGGGAGAATGAAGCACATCTGTGGGACTGCCCTGGGAGAAGACACACAAGCCTGGGCCTGGCTCTGCCTGGACTCTGCCCATGTGCTCTTCCCCTGGGCTGATTTTAACCTATATCCTGTTGCTGTATTAAACCACAACTGTGAGTGTACCAGGTGTTCTGATTCCCATGAGTCCTTCTAGTGAATCATCGAGCCTCAGGGTGCCCTTTGGGACCCTCAGCATGAACACTGATAACCTAATCTGAATATTTTAGCTCTCTATGCTCATTTGTAACTTGGCGACAGTTATTTTCATCATCCTTAGGCAGAGAATGTCTTAGAAAGGGTGAAGGAATGGTTAGGAGGTGCTGGTCCACATCCAGTATCACTAATTCTCTCATTCCAGCTCCTAGATATCTCTTAAATCTGCCCCCTTCTCCCCATCAACAGGATCCTGGTCACCACGTTTTACCCGACAGTGGCAATAGCCTCCTTTTAGTTTTCCTGCTCCACCCATTCCTCACGTGATGCCGGAGTGAGTCTTTACACACAGACTTCTGTCACTTTCTTGCTTAGGGACTCTTCAGTGCCGCCTTATTGCCTTTGGAGGTAAGTCCTAAATCCTTTTAAATTTTGCAATTATAGTTGACATTCAGTATTATATTAATTTTGGGTGTACAAGGAAGAGTGAGCAGCTACATTGGATGCTGCTAAAGGTCAAGTCATGTGACAACCAAGACATGACCATTAGGTTTCACTAGTTGGAGGTCGCTGGTCACCTTTTAAAAAGTAACTTAAAAAGCTTTTTCAATTACAGTTGAAATACAATATTACATTAGCTTCAGGTATACAGCACAGTGATCAGACACTTATATCACTTACAAAGTGATCCCTCCGATAAGTCTAGTACCCACTTGATGCCACACATAGTTATTTCCATGTTATTATTATTATTTTCTCTTTTTTTTTTTTTAAGATTTATTGTTTGAGAGAAGATGAAGGTGAGAGAGAGAGAGAGAGGGAGAGAAGCAGGGGTGCTCAGAGCAGGCTCCATAGCTGCACATCATCAGTTGTGACGTAGCTCCATTCCACACCGGTGGAAGTGGGGGCCTCCTGCGTGGGAGGTGAGAACCTTCACCACCTGCCATGGTGGCGGTTACCAGCTGCGCACAGTTCAGCATATGAGTTTGCATGAGCTGGGGCTGGGATTTGATGCCCGGTCCTCAGGTTGCAAAGCAAGTGTTCAACCTGCTGCGCTACCCTGGCATCCCCCTTCCATATTACTGACTATAGTCCCTATGCTGTACTTCACATCCCCGTGTCTGGTTTTGACGGCCAGTTTGTACTTCTCGATCCCGTCCCGTTTTCACCCAGCCCCCTCAGCTGGGCACCATTGGTTTGTTCTCTGTATTTGAGTTTTTTTCAGTCTTGTTTGCAGTTCTAAACCCTTAACAGGTCTCTTGCACCTGAGCCCTCACAGACATAAGCCCCTTGTGTATCTCAGCTACCAAGCAGCTAGCACACATTCTGCATGTATCAGCTTCAGTGTCACTTGCTCAGTGCAGCTGCTCTTGATCTCCACACTGTGTGGAGAGATACCCTCTCTTATTCCAGCCATCTTTTACCTTTGCAGCCAGTCTATTTATTGTAAAATTCATAATCACAGGACAAGCTCCAGGAGAGCAGAGACATTTTCTGCACCACTGTAACTTCAGCACATTAATATCAGCACATGGCTTGTCACATAATAGATGCTCAATAAATATCTGTTGAGTGTTTGAGTCTTGGGAGAGTGAAAGTCTAGAAGACACAGAGACACTAAAAGCTTTGGACAGGAACAGGTAGCTTGTATAATACCCGGTTGGTTATCATGCTTTCTGAAATAGTTTTTCAAAAAAACACATACATACACATATACCATATAAACCATTCCACAGAGCACGTTAATAGAAAATATTTTCATAGGCTGAAAGGACTGATGAATAGTTGTATGACTAGTAGCCTGAAGAACCATGGCCAAGGCCTATCACAATCCCACAGGAACTGAAGGGGAAGCTGCCGCCCATGCGCTGTGCTGAGCCCCTCCATAGAGACCCACCGACAATGACTCAGTCAACCCCCGTTTCCAGGAATGTGTGACCCAGACAAACTAGGGTATGTGTGTATTTTATGCCTATTCTGAAAGCCCACAGCCAGTGCTGGAGGATGGCTATCCATTTTGAAATTTTGTTTAGAGCCCCGGCAGGCAAACTGCCACTAAAAATGATCTCTGCCTCCTCACTGCCAGTGATACATTGCCGATGTCAGAGGCTTGGAAGCTGAAGAAGCCCAGTCACGCTCCGCCCATGCATGGTCTCCCCCAGTCCCGCCTTACCTCTGGCTTGGCTTGAGGATGCCCCATCCAGTCCCTGCCCCTGAGACCCCTTAGAGAGCATCTGGTCCATATTCCCTCACTGAGCTACAGCCTCCTTGACATCCCTGCTGGGAGCCTATCAGATGGCTCAGACACTTGGGGGGTGAGAGGTAGCCGTCCAGCTTGGGAATATCTCGCTTAGAAACATTTTCCTTGCCTTAAACTGGAAAGCCTCTTCTATTTGAATGTGGGACATTAAAGGATACTCATTCTCTAAAACAAACACGTAGGTTCAGATAAATGTCACCCCTTATCAAATACATTTCCCCAGAGTGAGTCTACTGATCTGAACTGACTGGGTCGTAAGTTATTTCTCTGTAAATGGTTAAGCAGTCACCGACCCACAGACAATGGAAATTGCACAAGGAGGGAAAAAATCAGTATTCAAAGGGATGGGAGAAATCTTGTGCATGGAGGAGGGGGAGAGAGATATTTAAGAATATATTTCTTTAAAAAGTAATGTTTTAGTTATATTTCCAGTGTTTTACATTTCTTTAGAAACAGAAAAGCAGTTCTCACATTTCTACCAAACCACCGAAAAGCAACTGGAGGAGAGAAGGGAAGAGAAAGAGGAAATAGGTGCTGACTGCATGGGAGGGGATCCTCCCCAACTTTTCCCCCTCTCCATCCTTTCAGAGGGCTATTAGCTGTCCCTCCACCCTCAGGCTGCCCCCAGAGAGGCCCCTGGATCTTGAAAGAACTTCAATATAGTTTGTGCTTTCATACTGATCTGTGTGTTACCTTATGAGTTTTTCAAAAGCCTCCTTCTCTTTCCGCAAAGCAGTGAGATAGCGTTGTTCTTCAGTTGAACCTCCATATATAAGAAAGTAAACCCTGCAAGTTAAGACAAAATTCTTTTAGGCTGTAAAACTGTAACTTCTAATCCCTGAAAGGAAGAGCATAGCATTTGCAATCAGCAACCTGGAGTGCTCAAATAATAAATATTTAACTAAGGATAAAAGGCTCCATTAATCACATGCTTACTGAAATTAAGCTGCCCAAACCCCACCTGTTAAAGGTCTCATTACCACATGGGTTTCTTTTTTTCTTTCTTTCACCAAAAGGAGGAACAGAATTTAGGTAAACACTGAAATATAACTGGAGGGATAGAATAATTCTTTCCTCATAACTATAAACAAATTAGAAAACATAAAATCTTAGTGGCTTCTCTTTTTTCAATGTTTCTTTGAATCTCTGCCAAGCAAGCATTTAAAAAGTTGGACAGTAGTCATAAAAACCAGTTTATGAAAGGTCATGTTAGTGAAAAATAAACACATGAAATCTATATGACCTTTATCTTCACAAATCATTTTTCAGTTCTTTTTTATTCACGTCTTAACAGAACCAAATCATCACACATTTCATGTAAACACACGGACACTGAAGACATATGGATTGCATCAGGCTCCTCAAGACATAATTTGATGTAAGCTTTCCTCTTAGAAAAAGCCTGTTTTTCTGTCCTGTTTAGTACTGAGATGAATTAAACAGTTCTTCTGTTCCTTTTCTTCACTGCCTATGAGAGAGGTTTTTCCTTTCTGCCTTCGATTTTTCTTTCTTTTCTTTTTAAAAAAAGATTTATTTTATTGTTTGAGAGAAGGGGCTGGGGGTGGGTGTGTGTGTTGTGGTGGGGGAGGGAGAGAGAAAGAGAGAAAGAAGAATGGGGGAGGGCCCAGAGCAGTCTCCATAGTTGCACATCATTAGTTGTGGCAGTTTCATTCCACACAGGTGGATATGGGGCCTCCCACATGATGAGAGAGGAGGAACTTTAAAGGAGTACAGAAGAAACGGCCTCCAGGAATGACTGACCCCGCTGGTTATAGATTAACCACACCCTTATCTCCAACTGGCCTTCTGGAGATTCTTGCAACACAAGAAAAACAGGATTTGTAAATAGCCAGAACCAGTGGTCTGGGAAGCCCTACAGTCCCACCGAAACCCCCCTCCCCGCCTTGAGTCATGAGGAACAGGTAAGACCCTAGTAAAAGGAATCCCGCTCCAATCACATGGACACTGAAAAGGGCATATAAGCTGTAAGGAATCTAACTACGGGGAGCATGTGCTTAGGTGCTGCTAGCCCCATGTGCTCCGCCGGCTAATAAAATCTCCTTCCTCTAGCTAAAGAGTTGTCTGAGCATCTGATATCCTCCTTCGGGGTTGCTTCCTGCAATGAGAGGTGAGAACCTTCACTGCCGAGTCATCCCAGCGATTACCAGTTGTGCTGTAGTTCAGCATATGGGTTTACACGGGCCAGGGCTGGGATTTGATCCTGGGACCTCATGGTTACAAGGCAAGCACTCAGCCTGCTGAGCTACCCTGGCATCCCTCAAGTTTTCTTTAGATTTCATCTTCCTAGATTGTATTTCTTTAAAGTGTGAACAGGGAAAAGAGGCCATTGGACAGTGAGCCCACAGAACTCAGGTCTCCACAAATGTGCCATGTGGCCAAGGGCACATCATTCGCCATTTCTGGGCCTCAGTTTCCCACTGACAGAGCGAGTGGTGGAACTCCCAGGTCCCTTCGGATTCCGACTTTCGTTTGTAAATAAATATCACACTGTTCGTCTCAGGCAACAGAGAACACGCAAGTTACCTACAAAGCCTATCAGTAGCAAAGTAGAAGAATTTACCAGCCTATAATGATTTTACCAGCTACCTCTAATCTCTTCATCCTGCATGAGTCCTGACCCACGTCTTCCACTCCTCTCTAGTAGGAAAGGCTGCATTCGGTAGAGTGCTAGAAAATCTCTTTTGGCTCTGTCTTTGGTTCAGACTGAGTTCAGGATATTAATTTTGCTGTTTATTCCCCTCAGATAACTGGAGAGCTGGAACACTATATTCTCTGAAAGGCATCATTTTCTCATCTAATATTTCTGTAGATTTTTCATCTGATATGTCTTGAAACTCAAGAAAACCTAGTACAATAATTCCCCTAATACTTTTAGTTTTATGTGAATGTACCTTTGAGTCATTGCTTAACATTTAGAAAAAAGACATTTTAGAAGACTGAAACTACTTAAGCTGAGTCATAGCTCTGTAAATTCTGGGGAGCAGATAGGATATTATGTATTTCCTAGATGTCTTCAAATATAGCACCCCATAAACTACAAACCAGCACATAAAGTACATGGTGCACAACAGTGGAGCAGCAGGTAACGAGAGCATGAGTGGCCCCCTAGAGCTGTCATTATGCTGCACTGGGCATCCGTCCTCTGCAAACTTCCCAGACGCATCAGAAAGCCAAAGAAGGTTTCACAGACTTAACCAACATCAAAACAACGGAATGTTAAAGATAACCCACATGCAAAGGGTATAGGTTCTGTGTTAAATCCTAAACAACTGTGAGACTGAAGCCTTTAAGGTGTGGTTCAGACTCTTGATAACTTGCCTCAGAGGTTTCCCGGGCCGACTTGCCCTGTAAACTTCAAGCTGACGGACAAACGTTAGCTCTGCGTCGTACAAGACCACGTATCGGGGCTCCACTTCATGCAGTACCCTCGTCAGGGCGTAGGGGTCACTACAGCCCAGAAGCGGATGGATGATAGTGAGCGGGTCTTTCAGGAGTCCATAAGCAGAATCAGATGACACGTTTAAATCAAACTCCTCGCGCTTAACGTCTTCCACGCAGCTTTCTGGGCTGCTGCTTAAGTCTCTAGGACATCCTTCCTTGCCGTCTCCTTCCTCTTCAGGTTTCCCCATCATCTGAGTTAAAGTTAACCTTCGTTTTTTCTTTTTGATTCTCCTTTCTTTGGTAGAAGCCCTTTCTTTGTTTTGGGGGTCTTTGGGTCTTTTGTTAGATTTCATAAATCTCTTTGAGCCATCCTCCTTTCTGAATTTCATCCACATTTCTTCAGCCTTGCTGTCCTTCTCAAAGGTTTTCCTGTAGAGTCTTAGCAAGAAGGCCTCTGCTCCCACAGTGATATACTCTCTCAGCTGGGTACACGTTCGGTCGTCGCTGGCACAAATAAGTACTTGACCTAAAATTAGAAAGCGATGTTATGTTACTAGTACCTCACATCTCCTGTTATTCCCCATAGCACCCCCCCCCAATCCCCCCACAAGGAAGACACAGCTTACCCTTTGGTGAGGAAGATGCAACATTTTAAATTTGTTTAAAAAGGGTCTCAGATGCTTATCAAATGCTTTCGCCTCTCTGGTAGGATTACTTGAATCTTTTGAGTAAAGTTGAAGCCAGAAACTAAATACAGAGTCTTATGAAAGTAGAGCCATGGTATAATGGAGGCTTTAAAGAAGCTCTTTTTAATTAATGATTTTCCAGAGGCTCTTATACACCAAAATAAATTCCAAATGGATTGTAGAGTTAAATGTCAAATTATTTAAAAAGGTGACTATTCTTCATCTCTCCTGCTAGAGATGATTTCTTAGCTTAAAAGCAATGGAAGGTGGTGAGCACATAATGCAATGTATAGACAATGTCATGTAGAATTGTACACCTGGAAACCATGGAATTGTTATTAACCAATGTCACCCCAATAAATGTAACAACAACAACAACAAAAAAGCAACGGAAGAAATCTCAGAGAAGACTAGTAGTATCTATGCACCAACTTGATTAATCCTATACAGCTAAAAACTACATAAAAAAACTAAAGACAAAAACAACTTTATGAAACAGCTCCAATAAGTGTTAATATCTATAACATATAAAAAGCCAATATTAATGAGGCCTAGCCTAAATTGGCAAAGTTCACAAAAAAGAAAATGCATTTGAAAAAATATTTAGCTCACCAAATATAAAAATTTAAAACAAGCCAAAATATTTTTTAATCAAATTAATAAAATTGTTATACACGTATGTACACACACACACACACACACACACACACTCTCTCTCTCTCTCTCTCTCTCTCTCTAGTCATCGTTAACCAAGTGAAAAAGAGATAAGCTCTCGTACTGCTAGAAGAAATGAAAGTTGATAAAAACTTGCTGTAAATCACTGTGGTAATAATATGTCATGTGAACTTGAAAAATGTTAAGTATCATTTGACTCATTAATTCTATATCCAGAAACTATATCTACCTATGACTTTAACAATGTGAAACAAAAAATACACAAAAGAGAAACAGTAAGGAAATATGCCAATGTTAACAGTAGCTACTAGACGTCATTTTTTTCTTTGTATTGTTTTACTTTTTCTAGGTGAGCATATATGACTTTGGGTCTTAAACCATAGCACCATACGTCTTGGACAGTCTCAACAGCATATTTACTAATATAAGGATTATGTGCTTTCCTCTGTTGCTTTGCAGTAGTTCAAAGATTCTAGATATTTTAAAAATCTATTTTTTAAAAAAAATCTGGTTTTAGTTTTTAAATTTAGTTCAGGTTTAGTCTACTGTGCTAACTTATTTTATTAGTATACTCATATTTAAATAGAGTAGCCTTAAAAGTTGGAATTATTTCAGGGCTAGGTCATTGTCACTTCATAGAATAGTTCAGGCTTCTTTGGAAAGACTCTTGCTAAGAATATAGTAAAACATAAAACCCTTAAGCTTTCTCCTGGGGATTCCAGATTTCAAGCCCAGTGAACATGTATGTGGAGATTAGCTTCCTCTTTAAATAGAAGTCTTGAGAGCTCAACCAGTAAAAAAATCTGCTTTCATGAAGACACAATGATTCAACCTGGAGAAAAATCACAATAAATGAACAGAAAGGGGGTTCCCACTAGGATTTCAGTGTTCATTTGGCATTTATTCTTCTGCATTCTATAAACAAAACAGCAAGTTATTTTTAGAGCTGGTGAGGACTCATTTGCTTGAGTTTGAAAGCAGCTGTTATCTTCTCCTTTTTTCCTACCTGGGCCACCAAGAGCTTCACTCTCTGTATTTTCCGCCTCAATTTCTTTCAGTACTTCAGTCAGAGCTTCCCATTTTGGGTTGCTTTCGAGGACCAGTTCCTTTTTTCTTTCTGCATAGAATTAAAAGACAATCTCACTCTTTGTGATAATCATTACCCATAAAGTATGGGAAGGCTTTCAAAACAACAGATAACACAACCATCTCTCCATAAGCTAGTTCCTTTGAGCTTCCTTCATAATGCCAGATAAAATTTGCTTCCTTGTGAAGAGTTCTCCTTATGTCTAAATCAGTGGTGTCCAACTTTTTGGTTTTCCTGGGCCACACTGGAAGAATTGTCTTGCACCACATAAAATACACTAACAATAGCTGATGAGCTAAGAAAAGATTAGAAAAAAAAAAATCTCATGTTTAAGAATTTGTGTTAGGCCTCATTCAAAGCTGTTGTGGGCCACAGGTTAGACATGCTCACTCTAAATGAAAGACAATTCAAACCAACATTCACATAGTTTTCATAATGCATTGATATTCATAGTCACTAATAAAAGATGATTTTGTGTTAGCTGTCAATTGTATATGACGTGCTATATAAAATAGAAGAATTAGTAGAAAACAACAGTATTTATTATTTCTAAAATCCTCAAGACTTTTATAGTCCTGAACATGTACTAGAAGTAGACAACAATCAGGCTTTTATTTCACATCACTAATACAGGGTCTGGCAGAAGTAATGCTCTGACGGAGAGTTGCAGCTCATAAACAAGGGACAGTACTTCCGCTGGACCCTGTAGATTTAAGTTTTGCAAGACATTTGAACTAGGAAGAAAGTAGGCATTAACCCTAACCCAAGCCTTAAAAACCCAATGATATTTTTGTTGAGTTATGTGAGTTCTATATACATTTTGGATATTAACCCCTTATCAGCGGTATCCCTTGCAAACATCTTCTCCCATTCATTTAGTAGCCTTTCTTGATGGTTTCTTTTGCTGTGTGGAAGCTTTTTTAGTTTGATGTAGTTTGAAAATATCATGCCAAGTAAAATAAGTCAGATGGAAAAGGACAAGAACCATATGATTTCACTCATATGTGGGCTATAAAATAGAAAACTAATGAACAAACAAAACAAAACAAACGAATAAACGCAAGACACAGACAACAGTATGGTGGCTACCAGAGGGGAAGAGGATAGGGAGGGGGAACGAGGGTCAAGGGCGTCAAATACATGGTGACAGAAGGAGACTGGACTTTGGGTGGTGAGCACTCAATGCAATATATGGGTGTAATATTATTAAGCAATGTTACTCAAACAAGTTTAATTAAAAGTGGCATTTATTATAGCTAGTAGATGAGTGTTAGAATAAAAACTACCTTTGTCTCATTCGAGTATATTTATGTCCTCTACAAGCTAAAACGATGTTAAAATGTTTCACTAAAACTTTAAGTGCCTAAAATAGTAATTACTCTGAAGTTAAAAAAAAAATCTATAGTTTTTATGTAGCAGTAAGAATATTCTTGATATTTGGCGCTTGTTATTTGGAATCCTTTGGTGATGAATTCTAATACTTGACAAGGTGAATACTTTTAACATACATATGTTACATGTAGATACATTTTTCACATGGCCAAAAAAGATTTAAAATGACATTGTAACTTGATAAGCAATTCCATGCCAAATACTTAAATAAAAAACACGTTTCAAGACTTAAGCCTCTAAGGTACCTTGCTCTTCTTTAATCTCTACTTTTTCAGACATTCTGCCTTTTTTACCCATTTTCTCCTCTGGAACACCATAAACCCTTGCTCGAGCATTTACAAACATTGAAGTGCTGGAATCAAGAAACAGCCAACCTAATATGAAAAGTACAAAAAAACAAAAAAAAAGCCTTCAATTTATGGTTAGACTTTCCAATGGTCACATGACCTATCTAGACACCTGGCTGCTGTCTTGCTCTCTTCCCAACCACACCTTCTCCGTTACTGTGGCCTCTGTCACTGCTGGGCAACACCAGTGGTCTCCACAGTGTGGGCTACAGACCCCTGGAGGCCCCAAAATACTTTCAGGGCATCTGTGACCTCAGAACTATTCTCATAACAATACTAACTCATTACTGAACTTTCCCCAATGCGTTGACACTTCCTGTGATGGTGCAAAAGCCCCGGTGGGTAACGCTGCTGGTGCCAGAGCACAGTCAGAGCCGTGGGACCCCTGTGTCCTACCGGTCAGTGTATTCTTTATTTCCATGCATTTGCAGTTTCTTACTCAGGAATATCTCTGCTGAGACAGTGAACATTATCAGTCATATTACACCGTGGACAACACTTTGAAAATGACTGGTCTAGCCGAACAGTAAGAGGGGCCACACCAGTCTGGGAGGATGTGACGGCGAGGAAAGCCAAGAGGGTGGCCAGTCACATGGGTGTGTTTTCCTACAAACCTCTTCTCTTTAGTTTTCAGCACCCTAGCTGATGAAACCTCACACCACTGCCTTCTTGTTTCTTTGGAGAAAAAGAATCTTAAGCTCTTAACAACTAAACTTCTAGAACACAACTTATTTCTAGCTTGGGGACTGCCTGTAATGTATTCAGTCTTTTTTCTAGAAATAAAATTGCCCAGAATGAGTATGACTATTTATTATTATGCAGAACAGAAATTAAGTAGGCGGAAACATTAGCTATCGATAAAATCAACATCCTTGTGCTGTGAGCATAAAGTGTAATTGGAAACTGTAGTACACCATGTAGATACATACAGACACCTGATTCCCCCGCAAAACCCAGAATTTATTCAAATCAGCTGCTAGAATAATATTAGTACTTTTATCATCCACCTGAATTTTGACCAAAAGCCTTCTCTGTTGCTCTCAGAGACTCCAGAAGATTAAGAAATGTGACACAATCATACTGAGAGAGATACTGCAGCAGAGTTCGTAATATCTTCAAATCCTGAACCAAGGATTTAGTCTTGGCTCCAAGCTGGTGCCACAAAGGATCCAGATAATGGCGGATGGTCTAAAACAAGAATAAAATTAAGTTTTGCTAACAGATGTTCAGTATAGCTATTACTAATACAGATTGTATTTTCAATAAACATTCTCCCCTGTATACCCCAAAACTGGTTAAAATGGTCACTTTTATGCTATGCATATTTTACTACAATTAAAAAAAATTCCAAAACATTATCCTCCAAGAAAGTGGATAGAAAAATTCAGTTCATAAGGTTCTAATAATAATGTTTAATTTTTCAGACATAAAGAAGAGTGTCTTATCACTAGAATATTTATGATTGGATAGAATCAATTCATAATTATCCATACTTACATTATTAGTCAGGAAAGAAAAGCTCTGATAAACAACAGAAAATCCAATGTTTGTTTAGGAAGAGTCAGAACACGTAGCTCAGACACATTCAATCTCTGCTGAGTTTGGTTTAGACCCTATCCTGGATAAATAAAGTTGTGGGACCCAGTTGGATGATGGAGCAGACAACATAAACCAGGGAAACTAAATGGCATCAAATTAAATAACGTACTTTAGTTTGTTGGTGCAGAAGATCTGTTTATTTTTTTAATGAGATTCAAGAATAGAAAAACATTTGTTAAATTTACAATTGACTATATTGTTAATTTGTTACACTGACTAAATTGTTAAATTAACAAATTTACTAAATTTGAACATTTTTTTAAGATCCTAAAATGTTGCCTAAAACACAACTTCATGTATATACTAAGTAGGTCTTTACATATCCACAGCTATGTATGTGCACATTTACTTCACAAACTGATTCTGAAGCTGAAAAGGATAATACTCGTCGCATGATATGGAAGCAGTATCACTATATGGTATCTTATCTAACAAATTTAATACTGAGCAGGAGTAATATTTGGATGAACATATAATTTACTATCTAAACCAGGATTCTTGTGACAATGAAATCATACTATTAATAATTATTCCAGGACCACAGGCAGATAGTAGGACCGTCCTAGACAAACTGGGATAAGAACTACATGCCTCTTTTGTAAAATCATCAACAAAAGTTACATTTTCTAACAAGATGCAAATTATATCTATACTTAGATTTGGTTACTTAGGAAATCCTTAAGACAATATTTAGACTTTTACTAGCTAGAAGATGATAAACAGAGATTTAGTGGAAAACATATTGGGCTATGTTGTTGTTGTTGTTTTTCTAGGGACATATACACTCCACTAAAACGTGAAGGATTTAAAAAAAAAAAGAATGTGAAGGCTTTTTTCCTTTTTGGTTTCACCCATGCATTAAATTATAATAAACTTTACTTTAAGAATGAGGAACTTAACACTCGATATTAGTTTTATGTATCATTATTTCATTGTAGGGACTCTTTGGAAGACTCAGAGAAATGAGGAGTTAAATTTTTTCTTTTTTATAATCATTCTGCATTACTTCCAGTGACAAAGAGATTGATTCAGAGTTTAGAAGACAGGAATTTATTCTACCAAAATATGAAAAAAAAAAAAAAGCTCCCTGGAATTCTTAAAATGTCAGCATTTTCTGGATCCAGAATTCAATCTTAGACATTTATGTATCTGAGTTAATATTAATCTATGATGAAAAAAAATTAGAATGAAATTCCTTGAACCAAAGTCTTACCATTTTCTCAATTCAGAATGTATTTTCAAGACAGAACAAGTTTCACATTCCTTAGTAATGAAAACTCATCCATATTATTTTTATTCCAAACAAGAGATCATAAATTCTGAAGCATTCTTATGTAAAACTCTTCTACCAGTAGATATCCAAGTGCTGTCATTTCACAGCAAAAAGGTTATTTATCCTCCTCTTAATTGTACTTAAATTAAGAGATAATCATTGTAAAATCAAAGTTGTGCTTACATACCAATCCATGTATTTGCTACAAATTATTACTCCAGTAAACCAAAGGAGCTATATTTTAAATCACCTCCAATTTTATTATAAATAACAGCAAATTCCTCTTAGGAACACTGTAAATATGAAAATAGCTTGCATTCTTTAAAATAACAACATAACAAACTGTGCTTAAAAAGGAAAAGAAACAGAGTACCTTGTCAAAGGGTTTCCCAATCGCATTTTCTAAAGATAAATCTTCAACTTCAAGTGACGGGTTATGGCATTTCAGTTCCTTTAGACATGCATTTAAGATGTCCAGGATAGCAGTCTGTATGGCAAGCATGGTAGGTGTCATAGAAACGTGAATTTCTACAACTTCAGGTTTGTGCTGTTCTAAAAACGAGTTTACTGCTACATGGAACCTAAAGAGACAAATATTTTTCAAATATTTTTTAGAGTTTCAACAACTGTATTTCTGGTCTTGATTTAATACCGTAGTTTTGTTTGTTTGTTTTTTGGTAAATGCTAAGAAACAGACAAAATGGAAAACAAAATGACAATGTTTTCAGGAATACTTTTAATTTCAATGAATGGAAATTATTCAAATAAGGCCCAAGTCAGCAAATGATGGTCTAGGCCAAACCTAGTACCTGCTCTTATCAATAGTCTCATTGGGACACAGTCATATCCATTGTTCATGTATTGCCTATGGTTGCTTTTATGCTATGACAGCAGAGTTGAGTAACTGTGACAAACCATATGGCCTGCAAAGCCTAAATATTTACAATCTGGCCCTTTCCTGGAAAAGTATGTCAGTCCCCAAGATAAGGTATAATGAAGAAACAAAGAAGACCATAACCACTCTTAAAGACCATATAGCATAACAACAATATCTATTAGTATAGTTTGGCAACTGTTTGAAAATTGAAACCTGTTTTTCCTAGAAATTTATAGAAATTCTTCAAAATCTTTGTGTTTTATTTCCCTGATGGGTAATTTTCAAAGTGGAAGTGGGTGTTTTAGCCAATAAATCTGTAGTTCACCTATAGCTGTTATGCATGTGAGTCTCTTAGATAGATCTCTGGGGGTTTCACTAAGTTGACAAGAAAGGATAAAGTGGTTGCATTTGTATGGATCTAACAGTTTACTAGAAAAATGATGATCAAATCTCTCTCTCCTTTTA
The DNA here is from genome assembly GCA_004027555.1 of Craseonycteris thonglongyai. NCBI lineage: Eukaryota > Metazoa > Chordata > Mammalia > Chiroptera > Craseonycteridae > Craseonycteris > Craseonycteris thonglongyai. Next base: position 14,744 of record PVKE010007393.1, on the reverse strand, counting down.
AATGAATCACAAATGTGATGACCATACAGTATCCATATTTGGATGTACTTGTTACGAACCTGTAGCATGTATCAAGTTCAATCACAGTAAATTTGACATTATATTAAAGTGCAATATTAAATTACAGCCGATTCCCTCAGAAATTAATCACATAGTGCTATTTACCTTGGCCACAGATATAGCTTCCTTACGAAAAGACTCCTCATCACTCTTTCCACATGACAAAAACCGGTATCGAAGGCAACAGCGTTGTCTGTGAAAGCTTTAATAAAACCACGTTTGTTTTTCTGGCGAAAGAGGCGCAAGATGAATGCTTCTTGACAAGACTCGATTATCCTGTGAGCTCTGTACACCAAGATGCCTGAGGGGAGAAATGACCATTTCAGTGACAGAATAGACTGGCAGTTCTCAAGCTTACTTTCATTCACGGACTCATCATCCTTTTCTTGAGTGCCTGGCTGAGCATGGGTGGGGATACAGTCTTAAAGAAAACACCTAAGTTCCTATCTAGCCTCATGGCACTTACAATAAACAATACAAATAAGTAAAATCATGAGTAGGTTATACGGTGATAAGTGCTAAGGAGGAATAAAATGAACCAGAGAGAGAGAGGGCGGGTATGTGTGAGGGGTGGTGGTTTGCAATGTAAGATGGGGCGGAGGTCATGTGAGTAAAGGCTGGATGAAGACGAGTAGGTGAGCCTCGAGAGCTCAAGGCAGAGGGAATGATATAAGCAAAAGCCCTGGGGTGGGGCGTGTCTGGCACAGTGGAGGAATTTCTGAAAGCTAAGTGGGTCACTAATTCTCTTCTTCTATGTGAATCAGATGTGGATGGCACAAAATTGCTGCATTTTAGAAGCGGGAACAAAATCTGCATCACTTATTCGATTTTTAGAATCAGGATACATCCAAGTGAAAGGTAAATTAGTCCATTTAAAATGAAAACCTTTAATGAATAGGTTTACTACATATGTTTGGGTTTTTTTTGGTGTGTGTGTGGGTGTGATAATGATACCACTGAATTACAAAAATAAGGACGGTAATACATGTTTCCTTGTTTATAAAATGAGTACTAAACCAAACGATCTTTCACATATATGCTGTTTTGATGCAGTGTGATTAGTGATAAATTGGATAGAGACATGAGATGAAGAGTGACAGATGCCATTTCTGAATCAAAAACTCAATTATTCTATGATGATTCGTAGCCTTTTTGACCTAAATCAAGCCAGTTATTTTATATTTGTTGGTTATAAATGTACTTGCAATGTTTTTGCTCCAGTTCTCATCACTCCTAGGGTCCAAAAAATGATGCTAATAGTAATTTATGACCCCTTCTAGTAGTTCAATAAATTCAATTCAGATTTTACTCTTTTGGTGTTTACATTTTGGATCAAGGTAGGTAGAGATAACATTTATCCTACCTCAGCAAACTGTTTTTCAAGTACAGTAAAAAGTAATAGTGTCATTTAACAATTTGGAGACAAAGGATTTTCTATTGATATTCCCCCAATACATGGACACAACTAATTTACCACTCAGAAAGAATTCCATACCAACTGTAGGCAGGTTTTTCCAAGTACTCTACTGGGCCACACTTGCTGGCCTAGATTGGAATATTAGGTAAAATTAAAAATAATAAATATGAACTTCTAAAAAAAAGGTGAAACTCAATTTAAGAAAATGTTGTGCTCCAAAAGGTTGTCATTCTTTTGGAACTCAGAAAAAGAGAAGTAATATTATAATCCAGGCCCTGGAGTTAGGTACTTTTATAGGTTTTTATTTCATTTAATCCTTGCAATACTTCTATGGGGTAGGTATTAATATGAGCCCGGGAAAGGGGATAACCCGATCAAGGCCATCCAAGCAGTAATGGGAGACCAGAAGTGCCAAATCATGTGTGTCTGAAACAAAGCCAGGTATTTCCTACTCAGTGACACCACCTCAGCTTTCCCCCTTTAAAAAACAGAAACAAAAACAAAAACAACACAAGCAGGTCATATTTCTGGGGCAGTTCTAGTCCCACAAAAGCCTACTTAAATTTTGATGCTCCATTAACATTTTGTGTCTCATGCTATACTGTAATTATTTCTTTACATCTGTCTTATTCACTAAGCTGTGTTTGAGGACAGGATCATAGTAAGTAGTGATCACAGGATGTGGTTATACTATGTATCGTTCATGATGCTAAGAATTTTATAAATCTTGTATCATTTCATTCTCACAATAATGCCAGGAGGAAGGTACTATTTCCAGATGAGTAAACTGAGTCATACAGAAATTATTTTTTAATTAGGAACTACTTAGAAGCTCTACTTTGGACATTTCTTTGATTCAGACTGCTCTCTGCCTAATTAGGTTGAACTGTTATTGAAAGAGCAATACTGACATCTAGTGGTGATTTTAATACACATTTTTTAAATTTTATCAACTAAACGTGTAAGAAAGCAGCAAACAGTAAGACTTTATGATGTAACAAGATTTCTGGTTAAAAAGAGCTACTACTTTTTTTGGCTACTATTTATTAAGTTCTTACTATGCACAGGCACTATCCTAAGCAAATTATTTTATCTCATTTCATCCTGACAATAAGTCTAGGAGGCATTATTTTCTCAATTTAAGAAATGAGAGAACTGGGGGGCCCTTGAAAAAAAGTTAATGAAAGATTAAGTAGTAACTTGCTTGTAAGCAGTGACGTTACCATTCAAAGTCAGGTCATACTGACTGCATGGTCTATGGCTCTGCATATAAGGATTATAAATGTTACAAAAGTGTAACAAAACACTACCAGCTCACCATGAACCACATAAAGCAGTGGTCTCCATCCCCTGGGCCACGGACCAGTGCTAGTCCTGTTAACAACTGGGATGTACAGCAGCAGATGAGCACAGGCAAGGGAGGAAAGATTCATCTGTATTTATAGCCGCTCCCCATCACTCACATGACCGCCTGAGCTCCGCCTCCTGTCAGATCAGCAGTGGCAGCATTAGATTCTCACAAGAGTGTGAACCCATTGTGAACTGCACATGCAAGGGGTCTAGGTTGCACGCTCCTTTATGAGACTCTAATGCCTGATGATCTGAGGTGGAGCTGAGGCGGTGATGCTAGCGCTGGGGAGCGGCTGCAAATACAGATGAATGTTAGCAGAGAGGTTTGACTGCACAGAGACCATCATAAATCCATTGCTTACAGACTCCTATCACAACCCAAGCTCAGGGCTCCCACTGATTCTGCATTATGGTGAGTTGTGCAATTATTTCATTATATATTGTCATGCAATAATAATGAAGTGCACAATAAATGTAATGTGCTTGAATCATCCTGAAACCGTCCCCCACTGCCCACCTTCCCTGTCCATGGAAAAATTGTCTTCCATGAAACTGGTCCCCAAACTTTTTGGGGACAGCTATAAAGCACTCATTTAGATGTTTACTCATTAAATATTTCTTGAGAGTCTCTTAGGTTCAGGACAATATGATACATACAGTGGGAAGTATAATTATGAATTACCCCAGTCTCTCTGCCCTCCAGAAGTTCACTACAGATCATAGTATACTTATGCATCATTCACCCAACAAACCTGTTACTTAACTTGGGATGAACAAGTTGTTCCTTGTGCCTAAGAAGCTTGTTATTTTATGAGCGAGACAGGCAAATCAATAGGCAAATATAATGTGGTGTCCTGAGTGCTATGAGAAGCACAGGGTAAGATGAGGGCATGGAGGTAGGGCCCCTAAATTAGCTTTGGGGAAATTAGATAAGGTTCCCAAAAGGACAAATACTAATAAAAAATACTTCATTTTCTCTATTAATTCTAGCTAAAATTAAACCCTTCTTCTCAAAATAATTAATGAACAACTTGGTTAATTTCACATCATGGGAAAAATATTATCTCAAGAGGTAAACCAAATCTTTAAGAAATATACAGAGTACTTATAAACATTTCAAGTGTGATTAGGCTCGCTATGCAATTATCAAGCATTTACTGAATATGAGCTTAGAAAACCAGGAAAAGTTGGTCTTACATTTATTGACTTATTCAGGCCACAAACATTTATTGAGCATCTAAAATGTGTCAGATACTGTGCTAACAGATGGAAGCACAATGTTGAACAAAAATATCCAATGCCACCCCCATAAAGTTGTAGTTTAGAGTTTAGCAGAGGAGACAAACAAACAAACAAACAAACAAACAAAAAGGGGAGGGGGGCAGTTACCTACGATAAGGTTTCAAATTCTTACCAGTAATTAAATCTGAAGGTATTCTGTCAGTCAAGAAATCAACCACAAGTATCCGACTTGTTGCAAATATCACACCGCCTTGCGTGTAAACCTCATAGCGACTGTTGCTTGCGATTTCATTTGTTACGCGGCGAGGGAGGTGTTCCACGCCTTCTATCTTCAGCTGATTGATAAAATATTCCTAAATCAAACCAAACTTGATTAGTAGGCTGCTTAATACAAGGTAATTTTTCATAGGTTGCAGGTATTTGTTTTTACAAGGGTGTATGCTGCCTTTCTCAGAGATAATGAACTTAATAATGAGGCCAGTTTACATTTAACTAAGGTTTTCTTGCCTTGGGGTTTACACTAAGGAATCACTGCACTTGAGTTGTCATAACATTTTAACAACAGCAAACAAAACAAACAGCTTTTTTAAACCCTGGGTTAAGACTTTTTACCTAGAAAAGTACTTCCAGGAAAGCCAGTTTTGTAAGTGGATCAAGGTAACTAGGGGATCCATTCCTCAGGCAGAGTTTAGACCAGGGGTCTCCAAACTTTTCAGCCCGCGGGCCGCATAAACTATCAAACAGCAGTTTGGGGGCCGACTACACACTCGAGGTCCAAATAAAAAAGAATCAAAACATAGGTGTTGTTTTTAATTATTGATTTGATATTATTTTATTCAGATAAAAAGGTCTCTACGGGCCGAATGAGAGGGCCTCACGTAGTTTGGAGACCCCTGGTTTAGACTATTAGCTCTGTCTGGATGCTAAGGTGACCAGATGTCCCGGTCCTGATTTTTAACAATTTGTCCTGCGGCCTTTTAAAAAAGTCCCGATGTTTGGAAAGAATGCACGACAAGCTAGGGAAGGGCGGGAGATAGACCCAATTTTTCATCAAGAACCCCCTCCCCCCGGTCCATGGTGTCCCGCTTTACCCATGTTACCATCTGGTCACCTTCCCTCGGAAGGGACCTCATCATGTCAATGGGGGCCCTGGGCCCTTCCAACCTTCAGTTCAATGCTGCCTTTCCTGGGGCCCCCGTGTTGCGCTGAGCCCCCCGTCAAGCACCGAAGACCCCTAGGTGGAGTGGACAGGGTCCCCGCCCTCCACAAGTCAGCGGTCTCTCTTCTCAGCTGACATTTTCCTCCCGGCCACCTGCTCCACCGAGGGGCTCATCAGACTTGTCAGACCCGGGTTGTGCAGCCTCTCAACACCCCCCAGCACAGGTACAAGCCCCTCCTGTGTCCTCCACGTCCTGCACCCCCTTCACCCCAGGTGACCTTTCCCAGAATCCTCAGCTTCCCGCTCCCTCCCCTCCGTCCACACAGCCCTGGTGAGCCCCGCAGTCTCCCCTCTTCCCAGCCTCCGCGTGCCGCTCAGAGCCTCCCCCACCCTCACCCCACCTCTGCGAGCGAACCCCACTCGTCACCCCGGCAAGCCTTTTAAACAGCCAACGTTGGGACTCCCTCATGACTGCCAGTCTCCAGCATCCCTGTTTCCCTTAGGGACCCCCAATCCTCTCCGCCCCCCGTTCTCCTCCGATGACGCCCCAACTGCTCTCAGAGCCCCTGCACCCCCTCACGGCCCTGGCACTCGCGCCAGGGACCCGCACCCCGCTCGGGCGCCCTCCCGTCCCTCAGTGCCGTGCCCCTCGCAGGGACCGCGGGAGTCCGGGTCAGGGCTGCCTCGGGGACCCCCGCTCTACGCCCTCCCACTCGTGCCGGGGGCCTGCGCCCGCTCAGGAGGCCTCGGCACCCGCGCCCAGCGCTCCCGGGGCGCGCCCGCACCTCCTCGGCCGGCTGCGTGCTGAGCACCAGCACCAGGCATGCCGGGTGGCAGTGCAGCCGGAGGAAGTGGCAGAGGAGCCGGTCGGCGCCGAGCCCGCGGGCGCACACCGCCAGCCCGTCCGCGTCCAGGAGTTCCAGCACCAGCTGCCGCTCGTACTCCAGCAGCGGCGCCATAGCCGTCACTCGCGCTGACAGTCCCGGCTCCATGGGCGCCCTTCCGGGGCCGGGCCCGAGCGCCGCCGAAGAGAGCCGAGGCCGAGCCGAGCCGGGCCCGAGCGCCGCCGAAGAGAGCCGAGGCCGAGCCGAGCCGGGCCCGAGCGCCGCCGAAGAGAGCCGAGCCCGAGCCGAGCCGGGCCCGAGCGCCGCCGAAGAGAGCCGAGCCCGAGCCGAGCCGGGCCCGAGCGCCGCCGAAGAGAGCCGAGCCGAGCCCGAGCGCCGCCGAAGAGAGCCGAGCCCGAGCCGAGCCGAGCCCGAGCCGAGCCGAGCCCGAGCCGAGCCGAGGCCGAGCGCCGCCGAAGAGAGCCGAGGCCGAGCCGAGCCCAGCCCGAGCGCCGCCGAAGAGAGCCGAGCCCGAGAAGACGATCGCAGGCCGAGCCGAGCCGGAAAGCAGCCGGGTGGAGCTGAGTCGTAACGTCACCCGTAGGTGCTAACGTGCCCGACAGGTGTCCTCTACGCACCGTAGGCTCCGCCCCTATGTCTTAGGCTCTTCCACCTTGTCGGGTACCTTCGACTTAAGAGTCAGGCGGCCTAGACCTGGATCTGGGACACAAGCCACCCAAAAAGCAGAAGAGGAGAATTAAGCCCCAGCAGTTCAGTTCCCCGACCTTGACAATTTAAAGACTTTTGGTAATCTCCCAAGTGCTCCTAGAATTAAAATGTCTTGAATAATCGGAATCGTTTATGGGACACTGCGAAGGTAGTATTTGTTCTATACCTAGAAACCCATGTTAATCGAATGAGAGGGAACTGTTCTGTGTTGAAAACCGCTATTCCCCACCTTCATTGTTAAACAATAGAAAATATAAGTAAGCCAAAATAAAAATCTTTTGCTGTTCCATTACCCAGAAATAACCACTGTAAGATCATGAGACCTACACTTGCAGTATGTATACAAATATACTGGGGGTGCCAGAAAGGTATTCCCATTTAAAGAGATGTCATCTATGTATTACATGAACGCTGATGGTAACCACTTTGAGCACCTCTTGTAATAGCAGAAGTCAAAGGTGACTTATATTCATCTTTTGTTATTGGTATATATTGAGTATTACCATTTTAAAGATTTATTTTTATTGTTTTTTGACACAGAGAGAGAGAGAGAAGGGGGAGGGCCCAGAGCCGTCTCCATAGTTGACATTAGTTTTCCATATAGTGTCACTCCACAGGTGGGCACAGGGCTGCGCAGGGCAGGAACTGGGCCAGGAGCCTCCCGCATAGGCCCCGGCAAGAGCTGAACTGGGGGCACAGCCCAGCTCAGCATGTGGGTTCGTATGGGCCGTCCCGGGGATTTGATCCTTGGGCTCTGGGGCTGCAAAGCAAGCACTTAACCCTGTGAGCCACCCCAACTTCCCCGAGTATTACCATTTTAATACAATTGTTTCTTTTCTTAAAATGTGTATACATTTTTTTTTTTTGGCACTCTGTGTATCCACACATTTTCTCACTAGAGTTCTTTTACTGATATGGGAATAAGTAACCTTGATTTAAACCCCAAGTTTGTCTCTAATACTTGGCAAACCTCTGAACATCCTATTTATTATCTTTTCACAAAATCTTTTTATGTGGTGAGATTTCTAAAATGACAATGTTCGGGGATGCTGGGATGGCTAAGTGGTTTGAGTGCTTGTCTTACAGCCCTGGGGTCTAAGAATTGAGTCCCAACCCCGGTTTGTATGGACCGATATGCTGGGCTGGGGTGTGTCCCTAGTTTGGTTCTCAATGGGGCCAGCTTCCCATGTGGGAGGCCCTCGGTTTGGCTCCCACCCTGGGTGTGCTTCCCATGCAGGAGGCCCCTGGCTTGGTTCCTGCTTTGTGTGGCCCTGTGCCCACCCGTGGAATGAACCTGTATTGAAAACTAATGTACAACTATGGAGACTGCTCTGGCCCCCCCCCCCTTCTCTCTGTCTCTATCTGTCTCTGTCAAAAACAATAAAAGAAAACATGGAATTGATTATTATTTAATCTAGATCTGTCTAATCATCGCTCAGGTTTACCTTCACAGGGAGATAAGATCTATAGCATTAGAGTAGGAATTATGTTTAGAGGTTAAGTGTTTGGAATGAGAGAGGAGGAAATAGTACATTAATTTTCATATCATTTCTGTGGGAGAAACAAGGTTGAGGAATAGCTTACTCATGGGAATTACTCTTTAAGGTAAATAAATCAGAAGTTTGGTTCTTTACCCTATCTGGAAAAAAGAAAGCAAATGGCATTCCTAGTCTTTTTCTCTCCTATGCCACTTCCAGATAAATCCTTGATTCTTTAACTATGACTTTTTATCAAAGAATATGGGGTCTGTCGGTGTAGAAGAAGCTATGGTGTGCCCACCCACACCCCCTCTCCCACACTCCATTTAAAACAGACATCCATTCCCCATCTGCTGGAAATGCTGGAAGCCAAAAGTTCTCATCCAAGTCTCTCTCTAAGCCTTGCTTTCAGCTGAAGAGAGCTGTCTTGCCCAAGGTCACTTCTTCTACCTGGGCTTAGCCATGTATACGTGGAATGGACACATTGGGTGGTTGAGGGAACCCCATATTGATTTTCTGCGGAATAAAATTATCATTGTGGGAGCAGGTCAGCAGCAAGTGTTTAAAACTGCCACCCCCAACTCCAGCCATTTAGAAAATAAAGACCAGCACTGCAGGGGTAGCCAGCCTCATCATGCCCTCGCTGAATTCACGGGTCCATCCCTACAAAGTCAGTGAATCCTGGTGGGTGAGGGAATACTGCAAACTCAACAAAGCCGCAGCCCCAACTGCAGTGTGTGGCACTTTTGAAACCTACTTGCAAATTCTTTGATACTTTTCCATCAAGAGGTGTTGTCCAGACCCCCTGTCCTTGAATCTGGACAGCACTTTGGAAGTACCCGGAAGAATAAAATGTGGCAGAAGTAACGATGATGCTCACTTTCCAAGGTTTAGTGAAGGCCATGCTGGTGTGTTTTAAGACATTTACTTCTGGGAGACTTCAGTTGCCATGTCACAAATGTGGCTTCACCAAGGTCACCATATAGAAAGACTACTTGGAAAAATGAGAGAGAGAGAGAGAGAGAGAGATTGACATTTGTCTAAGGAACCCTAGCCATTTCAGCCCTTAGCTGGTTGAGTCTTCCCAGCCCAGCAGACAGACATGGGAGTGAAATAGGCTTGTGAGGAATTCAGCCCTACTCACTAACCAACTGTAACCACATGAGAGACCCTGAATGAGAATTGCTTAGCCGAGGCCAGCTGACCTCTAGAACTGGAGCAAAATAAATGCTTGTTACTGTTTTAAGGCTCTGTTATGGTTTATTATGCAGCAATAGATGATATGAATACTTTCCACTTGTAAAACGGGACTATAGAAATGAAAGGTAACTCATGGGACTGCTTTGAGGATTAACTGAGTGAACCTGATGCATAGTCAGAGCTCAGGAGATATTAGGGAAAGAATATTTTTGAATGAAATGGATTTCTACTAGAGCAGAACCATTTGATAACCGTAGATGTCAAGAGAGACAATACAAAGGTGATTTTGTTAGTGTGAGCTGCAGCTTCGAAGATCTATCTTTTGTATCACAATGTCAGCACTCTGAGAAAACACATATTTCTTCCCCAAGCTTTTTATTCACCACACAATTTATTCCTAACACCAGTTGCTTATTAAAACATATTATTAAAATTGAGTAAAGAAAATATATTTGGATGGAACTTTTCCTTATTTCTTTCTCTAGCAAAATTACTGTGGTTCCAAAGAAAGAAGAATGCAATAAAATAAATGGAAATTGAATATTAATTTTTGAGTAAATGTGAATAAATCCAAGGGAAGAAACTGAAGAAAAGATGTAGAGATTCAATCTGGCTTAAATATAGATGAATTTTTAGAATATATGTATATATACATACAAATAAACACATATAGTATTGATCTACATATAATTAAATCAATAAGTTTGTTCTTTGTCAATATATATTGTAGAATATATGTGAATACAGCTTCAGAAACTTAACCTTGATTTCTGTGCATATAATTACTATGTTTTCTTATTTTTGTTCTAACTGAATTGCATAAATACAGATTTCTACCTTGATGAAATCAGCAATAAATCATGCAGCCTTTTTCATCTTTTCTTTTCCTAGTTCTGAATACAATCCCACAAATATAACATTTACAATCTTTCTGGGATGTGTGCAATTGCTTATTTATTTTGGTGAAGGAAATAATTTACCTTCCCATAATTTTAGTGAGTTCCTAATCTCATCAGCTGAAGAATTTAAAAATCTCCAAAATGATTCAAGACTAATTAATAGTGTCTTAATCACCTCACATCATTTTAGGAAAAACAAATTGTCCCTCTGGCATGTACTTTGTCTTGATAGGAATAAGGACTGATGAGGGTCTAGGGAATAGTTGTATGTTTAGTTAGCAAATTCTTCAAAAAGAAACACACAACTCAAGTCAGATATGTTGACTGGACTGGGTGGCTCGTTTGAGGTGAGAGGGGAAGATACTGGTTATCCGGAGAAAGAGGCACAGATGTTAGAACCAGGGGATGAACTAGTTTCCTTTCTAATGTTTGGTATAAAGATCGCCTCATGTGGTAGTAACACTATTTATTTTCAATGTTTATTTTTTTGTGTTCCATTTACTTTATTTATTTTAATTTTAGTGTTAACTTTATTGGGGTGAAAAATACTTTATTAAATTAGAGAAATTAAATTTTATTTGAGGGTTTCCCCAGTATCCTAGTTGAAGTTTGATATTTTAATCTTAATTTATAATATTTAGGGAGCTGACAACATAAAGCAATTTGGATATTTCCAAATTTGTTTAGTGAAGAACTCTCAAAAACATCAAGGCTTATTCACAGTTGTGCTGCCTCTTCCTGCCATGCTCAGGAACAGTGAATTTTAAGTGCCTCAGCACCAGAAATTTATGAACATACAAATATCTATATGTCCATACATAAAGCTTAGCAAATCCCTGTAAAAGTGGAACAACTTCAGATAAGATGTATGCCGCTTTCCAAATGTTGTTTGTTGCTTAAGGTTCCTATGGAATAAAGTGAGAGGTGTCTATTTTTACTGCTTTAGAAGGCACACACATTTTGGGTGCCCGGAGGGAGAAACACTGTAGGAAGAGCCAGAGATACTCAGTTTTGGCTTCAGACCAGCTATCAATACTCGACAAGAGCACCTATGCTGAGAATAGTCAGGTTCTGTTCTCGGATGCCCAGCCCTGTGATTCTCTGCAAAGATAAGTCCTTCCTGTGGCCAGTGTACAGGCGGGGTTTGCTTAAGTAATAGATTAAGTATTAAATATCATTTTCATACACCTGGAGGAATTTCTGTAAATATGCATCAGGTGAGCGTGACCCAGAATTCCCCTTAGTTCAAAGCTTTGAGGTAACTCATTATCTAAAGTGGCAGTGAGCTCTGGGCACAGAACATGGACTTTGGTCATCCAGCATTGCCTTAAATTAACCATGTGGCCTTGGTAAATCATGTAGCCCATCATTTACTAAGTGCTTTGTCTTAAGTCAGATCCCCTAGAAGCAGACCCTGTGCATATCAACCAGGGTTCAACCACAGAAGCAGAGCCACAGGAATAATATGGAATACGAGATTTATTGTAGGGTTGAAAAGCAGAACAAGTGAGAATTTATAACCAGGAGCAGTTTCTTCTGAGTCCCTGTTGCCTTATCCATAAATTTGGGATAATAATAACTTCTTTCTTGTAGTTGTGAGGGAAGAATGAGGAAACATGCTAAACAGCACAGAGTGATTGCTCAAAAAAAAAAAAAATTTTCTTAGGCAGCCAAAGCAAGATCTAGGCAAAACCATTAACTAAGTTGGGAGGCCCCAGAGTCCATTTTCACAGATGGGCCCAGTAACTTAAAAAAATGGGGAAAGTGATGGGTAGCTGCGAACTTTTTATTTTGCCAAGTGAGGACATTAGATAAGCCATTACTAACTATGATCACCATCAATTCACAAAAGAAATGACGTTTTAAAAACAAACAAACAAAAAACAAATGTAGGGAGGCCAGTCATTATTGCCAACTTAGCAACCACGAAGGGCCATATTGTCCATTTAGCATTATAAGGACATGTTCCTTGTTTTTCACCTTGTACCACAGGTCAGTGAACAGTGTCACAGGCAGGCAGCGGGACACAGGTGCATTGTGAGGCATTACTGCACTGAGTAGCAACTGAATTCAGTCTCCTCTCCTTCACTGTCTGCATCCCTTATTTCTCTCTGCTTCCTCCTCACTGGTTTGCAAGAAATATGTTGCCCTCCCTTTTTTCTCTCTTGGGCATCCCTCTGTGGTAGTCACTATTTCCCGTTCTTCCCCTCTTCCCAGATACCTAAAGGACTATACTTCCCAGCCCCTTGCGGTTTATAAAATCATGTGACTAGTTCTGGCCAATGGGCTGGGAATAGAAGCATCATCTGTTACTGCTAGGTGAAAGCATGTAAGAGCTTTCTTCATGTTCATGCTCCTTAGAGTGAAGCATCTGTCGTTTGGAGTGGAAGTGTCACAGATGGAAGCAGCAACAACATGGAGGCCGGCTTCCCTGGAAAGTGTCAGTCACAGAGGGCTTTGCATAAATAAGAAATAAACTTGCGCAAGGCCCTTGAGATTTTGGCGTTACTTATGACTGCAGTGTAAGTTGGTCTGCTCTAACCAACATCAGCACCAAGACCTGCTTGACCCAAGCCAGCTTGCATCTGATTCTGTTCATAACTACTATACAGGATGAAATACCAGTTTGAAAAGAGAGTAATTCCCACTTTTTAAATTTTATTTTTTTTAACTCCAATATTTTGGAGAAACTACATTGAATTCTCCTATTAATGATCTAAATCAGGGGTCTCCAAACTACGGCCCACGGGCCGCATCCTGCCCGTGAGGCCCTCTCATCTGGCCCGTGGAGACCTTTTTATCTGAATAAAATAATATTAAATAAATAATTAAAAACAACATCTATGATTTGATTCTTTTTTATTTGGACCTCGAGTGTGTCGTCGGCCCCCAAACTGCTGTTTGATAGTTAATGCGGCCCGCAGGCTGAAAAGTTTGGAGACCCCTGAATTAAAATGTCATGTCTTAGTTGGAGGAAAACAATTCAGCCAGCCCTGAATCTCTTATTACTGACCAGATTTATTATTTTTTTTAAGTTACTTTAATGCTGGGCATTTTCAGAGAATCTGGATAAGTCACTTTCTTCTTGTATTTTCCTCGGGGTCTTATTCTTTTAAAGCCCCTATTACATAGGTGTCAAGTAGATACGGCATGCTATGTTACTGTAGCTTGTATTCAAACAGTACAATTGACGGTTCTGTAACTTGAAGCAAGCAGCCAAGACCATTCATTTTGATGTTGAAAAACATTAAATTGCTTATTACTGCTTATTTGCTCTATAGCCATTTATATGCATCTACTGAATTCTGGTCTCTGGTAAAAAGAGATAAAAGATGGCAGGTGTGTGCCTGAACTTCAGGATGCCTTGGAGTCATGCAAAGGACTCTGGGTTTTATTTTGAAGACAATAGCTGTGTCCTCACATTCTCATAACTATAGTCCACTGGAAAGAGAGTCTTCTCCTGTGAGTTGGAGCAAGTTCTAAGAGTCACTCTAATTGGACACTGAAACATTTTGGCTAGAGGAGTAGAATTAAGCTGATTAGCCAGACCCAGTCACGTGCCTCCTCCTGAACAAAATACCGAGGGCAGGAGCTATCAAATCACAGTCCAAAGGCAGCCTGTCTATTTTTGTTAATCAAGTTTCATTGGAATACAGTCACATGCAAATGTTTATAGTGTTGTCTATGGCTGCTTTGATGCTACAATGGCAGAGTTGAGTAGTTGTGACAGACACCGTGTGGCTTACAAAGTCTAAAATATTGATAATCTGGACCTTTACAGAAAAAAGGTCCAGGGTGAGGGATGTATTGATTTTCTAAGTCATAACAAAACCACAGTCTGGGTGGATTAAGCAACAGAAATTTATTGTCTTACAATTCTGGGGGCTAGAAATCTGACATGGAGGTGTCAGTAGGTTGGTTTCTTTTGAGGCCTATCACCTTGACTTACAGAAGGCTCAAATTTCCTGCTGTCTTCACATGGTCTTCCCTCTTAAGTGTCTATGTCCAACTTTCCTCTTCTTCTACAGACACTAGTCATATCGGATCAGGGTCCACCATAATGCTATCATTTAAAATTAATTGCCCCTTTAAAGACCTTATTTTTTGGGGAAGCCAGGATGGCTCAGTGGGTTAAGCACTCACCTTGCAGCGCCGGGGACCGGGGATCAAATCCTGGCCCTGGCCCATGCGGACCCATATGCTGAACTGGGGAGTTCCCCCAGTTCAGTTCTCTCTCTCTCTCTGTCTCTGTCTCTGTATCTCTCTCTCTGTCAAAAATAAAATAAAATAAAATAAAATAAAGACCTTATTTGCAAATGCAGTCATATTCAGAGGTTCTAAGAGTTAGAATTCTAGCCTATGAATGAGCCCACAACAAGGAGATTA